>JASTWL010000406.1:0-152500 GCA_035220575.1 Temnothorax rugatulus | reverse complement strand
TGAAAAAATGATATCGAGACACATGAATGGCAAGGTGTTGTGTCCGTGTCTCCTTATCTATAAAATGTGGCATAATCCCTACATCAAAATAATTTATGTTTAAGAATAAAGAAGTACATAGTGATGGGCAGTCGGCATTCCAGAAGATATAATCAGAGAGAAACTATAATATACAAGCTATATTTTTGCCACGTCAACTATTCGTAAATCGGATTTCAGGAATGAACAAGCAGGATTAAGTATACGATAGGCAATCGCGCTAACAGAGACACATACTATTAATATTTATCAGCTGTACTTACTCGGCTTAAGTGTTGGCCAATTTTTCCCATCGAAACGTTCATCCACAAATTCGATGCCAGCATAGTTGAACAAAAATCGAATTGGCTCGGCCAATGCCGTGACGGGGTAGTCAATCAGCTTGTAGGAAGGCATGTCGCTGAAAGAAAAGCACTTGTTTATTCTTCTCTTGGTAATTATTTAGTTTAGGGGCCTCACCTCAAATATCGATGAAATTATGCTCAATCGACGCGTTTTTGCACGAAACGAAAGAATCTGGCAGCAGAGAGAAGGATGAGAGTGGTCATGCCCGCGTTTTAGGTGGTCCCCGTCCATGAGCGCCTCTATGTGCACAAAACGTGCACATTGAACTACGTAGCCATGTCCACGAAAATTTCTGATGGGTAACGCGTTATGTGCACGCTCTATTGGTTCTGTTCCGTGCTATGTGCACGATCTTTTGGTTCTGTTCCGTGCTATGTCCAAAGCGTCGGTAATGCATAATACTTATATGGAGGGGATGTGCTGGCCGCGGCTGCCGCGCTCGACCCTCGGCAACACTCGGCAAGCTTCGAGCCAGTTCGAGCGAGGAGAGAAGCACAGACATACGATCTGCTGTCTTCTTATTATGATGTAGCTGCTTAGCACGCATTTCGGGTATCGCGTCTCGCGTCTCACCAAGCGCCGAGTCTCGAGTTGGCAAATCGACGATGCGTTGCTGCGTTACATTTATGTTTACACTTACGAATTTTAATTTTTATGTTTATAAATATTTATTTAATTATATTATATATGAAATTTATAAATATAAAATTTACAAATATAATTAAATAAATATCAATAAATATAAAATTAAAATTTGTAAGGATAATGTATAAAAATAGCAATCCCTGTTTTTGCCCATACGCTTTTTTATCTGAAAAAAGTCCTACACATTAAAAACATTAACTTTAGCATCGTATAGCATAATATTTAAATGGATATAATAATAATTAAATGCATAATAATAATTAAATAAATATTAACTATCGAGAAAAAAATTGTAGTGTTCTTTTTACTCTTATTAAGTATATAATTTAGCTATGCATGTTTAAACGGCCAAATCACGAGCGCCAAAAGACAGATATTGGATTAAAATAGAAACAATTTATTAAACAAACAATACACACGGTTAACGTTTCGACTGTACTCATAGTCTTCTTCGGAACGGATTGCTGTGAAAGAAGAAAATAAATATCAAAAAACATGATAACGTGTTTAAGTTAGCATATTAAAACATTAAACAATCTCTTAATAATAATATAAATAAAATAAACAATCTAATTGAATCACAAATATAAAAACGCCGAAATAATCGAATAAAACCATGACAACGTACCTATAACATTTATTTATATTGAGAAGTAAAGAAGGTAATCTCTTCCGTCAGAAAAAAAATGTAAAAAATTGTTAAGGAGATATTCTGGTTTGAAAAGTCATAAAGAAAGATATTTTTCAGGAATTTTTTGCAAGGAAACGAAAAGAGCGAATAACGCTAAACTGTATATACATGTTTATTTAGCCTTATTTTGAAAATATACTTTTAGTTTTAAATAATAAAAATGCTCTTCTTTTCCATGTTATATCCTGTCATTAGAAGATGTAAATGACAGAACAGACGGTGTAAATGATTCTAGCTGTTCTAGGTATCTGAAACGCAAAAACCAAAATTTTTTTATTCAGGAGAAGTGTGGCTATCGTCTGAACTAGAACTAAACTAATATTTCCATTCTGGCGGCCTTTTTATTAAAAATATTATAACTTTTTCGAAATTTTGGAAGTATTTTATTAAAAGAAAAAAAAACTAATAAACGTATAATGTTTATTCTATAGTTCAGACGATAGTCACACTTCTTCTGAATAAGAAAAATTTTGGTTTTTGCGTTTCTGATACCTAGAACAGTTAGAATCATTTACATCGTCTTTCATTTATACCTTATTCTAGTGACCAGGATACAACATAGAAAATAGAGCATTTTTGTTACTTAAAAAATAAAAATATATTCTCAAAATAAAGTTAAAAGAACATGAAAAGTTTAACGTTTATTCGCTTTCTCCGTTTCCTACAAAAAATTCATGAAAAATACCTATTTTCACGACCTTTCAAATCAAAATACTCCCTTAATTTATTATTTGTTATTAATATATTGTTGGTAATTACATATAAGTAATTAGAAACCATATAGTACAAAATAGTTTCAATATTCAAATTATTGTAATAATGAAGAAATCAATTATTTACAATATATTTACACTTTCTTCTGTGTCTCTATCGTATGTATTATTGCAAACAAGTTTCTTTGCACCTTTACATTTCTTTTGCCGATTTTTTACAAGCTTATCTTTCACAAGTGTGATATGTCAAATACAGACAAGATTTTTGCACGCTTATCTGTTATAAGCGTAATGTCAAATGCAAGATTTTCATAATCAAACGTTCAACATATTTTCGACATTTTTCTACAAACGAGGGACCAGCAATATCGTCCGCAGCATGTAGCCTCATAGGCCAGTCAATTTACGGTTTTAATCGAATTTGAATTCGGAGGTTTAATTTATGTGCCATTCGATATAGTAAATGGCACTGCAGATATAAACATATCAATTTTGTGCTTTGTAAAAAAAAAAATTATTAAAAATTGGTCCCTTTCGACCTTTTACTCGAAACGCTGCGAAAACCGTTCGAAATACAGCAAAATTGCACAAAGATAATTTTGTAGAGAATTAAATTTCCTATAAAAAGATCCGGGAGGAGGGCATTTCTCTTGTAAAATTAATAGCTTAGACATGAGTGGCGCCCGAAGTCGCGCGATCGGGAATTCGCCAGTCGCTCTGGTTAGTTGTAAAATTCAATATCAATACTTTAGCATTGAATGAAAAATCTCCAAAAATTCAAGGCTTAACTAGGTAAAACAGGAAAGCTATTTCAAACATTTTTTTATCGATAAATTCGAATTATGACAGCTGTGTGACAAAAATTTCGTTTTCGTTCGATATTGTAACTTTGATCGGCCATATATATATATATATATATATATATATATATATATATATATATATCGGAAAGTATTAACCGGAGTTCTATTCTTCCTCTATGAGGAAGCCAAATTAATAAATACTAGTAATTATGCATCAAATAAAATACAAGCTTCCTAATATTGAAGAAACTTTATGAGTGAGCGAAATCAAATGTTGATGAAGCAACGTGCAAATTCCTAATTTGCACACTTAACAATGGTGAGGAAGCAATGTGCAAATTCCTATAGGAATTTATTAATTTGGAATTCGAAGTATAGGTTCTAATGGAAATCTGCATGAATATAGAAATCGGGCTAATTAAGAACCAACGCGGTAAATGATGCGCGAAAGTTTTATTTATATATTTTTATTTTACATATTTTCCAACCTTTGACTGCGTGCCGACTAAATTTGTCAGACTTGAAACACAGTTCCGGTTGGAGTAGTAAAATCTCCCCTACACCTAATTAAATCGATTCGATTTAATTTTTGATGCTATATGCATCTAAATAACTGTAAAGAAATCATTGCGAAAAATATTACCTCAGCCAGAGTTTGAACCTGAAACTTCCTTCCAGGTTCTGTCGATTTAATTAGGTGTCAGAATCGATTTAATTAGGTGTAGGGGAGATTTTACTACTCCAACCGGAACTGTGTTTCAAGTCTGACAAATTTAGTCGGCACGCAGTCAAAGGTTGGAAAATATGTAAAATAAAAATATATAAATAAAACTTTCGCGCATCATTTACCGCGTTGGTTCTTAATTAGCCCGATTTCTATATTCATGCAGATTTCCATTAGAACCTATACTTCGAATTCCAAATTAATAAATTCCTATAGGAATTTGCACATTGCTTCCTCACCATTGTTAAGTGTGCAAATTAGGAATTTGCACGTTGCTTCATCAACATTTGATTTCGCTCACTCATAAAGTTTCTTCAATATTAGGAAGCTTGTATTTTATTTGATGCATAATTACTAGTATTTATTAATTTGGCTTCCTCATAGAGGAAGAATAGAACTCCGGTTAATACTTTCCGATATATATATATATATATATATATATATATATATATATATATATGGCCGATCAAAGTTACAATATCGAACGAAAACGAAATTTTTGTCACACAGCTGTCATAATTCGAATTTATCGATAAAAAAATGTTTGAAATAGCTTTCCTGTTTTACCTAGTTAAGCCTTGAATTTTTGGAGATTTTTCATTCAATGCTAAAGTATTGATATTGAATTTTACAACTAACCAGAGCGACTGGCGAATTCCCGATCGCGCGACTTCGGGCGCCACTCATGTCTAAGCTATTAATTTTACAAGAGAAATGCCCTCCTCCCGGATCTTTTTATAGGAAATTTAATTCTCTACAAAATTATCTTTGTGCAATTTTGCTGTATTTCGAACGGTTTTCGCAGCGTTTCGAGTAAAAGGTCGAAAGGGACCAATTTTTAATAATTTTTTTTTTTACAAAGCACAAAATTGATATGTTTATATCTGCAGTGCCATTTACTATATCGAATGGCACATAAATTAAACCTCCGAATTCAAATTCGATTAAAACCGTAAATTGACTGGCCTATGAGGCTACATGCTGCGGACGATATTGCTGGTCCCTCGTTTGTAGAAAAATGTCGAAAATATGTTGAACGTTTGATTATGAAAATCTTGCATTTGACATTACGCTTATAACAGATAAGCGTGCAAAAATCTTGTCTGTATTTGACATATCACACTTGTGAAAGATAAGCTTGTAAAAAATCGGCAAAAGAAATGTAAAGGTGCAAAGAAACTTGTTTGCAATAATACATACGATAGAGACACAGAAGAAAGTGTAAATATATTGTAAATAATTGATTTCTTCATTATTACAATAATTTGAATATTGAAACTATTTTGTACTATATGGTTTCTAATTACTTATATGTAATTACCAACAATATATTAATAACAAATAATAAATTAAGGGAGTATTTTGATTTGAAAGGTCGTGAAAATAGGTATTTTTCATGAATTTTTTGTAGGAAACGGAGAAAGCGAATAAACGTTAAACTTTTCATGTTCTTTTAACTTTATTTTGAGAATATATTTTATTTTTTAAGTAACAAAAATGCTCTATTTTCTATGTTGTATCCTGGTCACTAGAATAAGGTATAAATGAAAGACGATGTAAATGATTCTAACTGTTCTAGGTATCAGAAACGCAAAAACCAAAATTTTTCTTATTCAGAAGAAGTGTGACTATCGTCTGAACTATAGAATAAACATTATACGTTTATTAGTTTTTTTTTTCTCTTAATAAAATACTTCCAAAATTTCGAAAAAGTTATAATATTTTTAATAAAAAGGCCGCCAGAATGGAAATATTAGTTTAGTTCTAGTTCAGACGATAGCCACACTTCTCCTGAATAAAAAAATTTTGGTTTTTGCGTTTCAGATACCTAGAACAGCTAGAATCATTTACACCGTCTGTTCTGTCATTTACATCTTCTAATGACAGGATATAACATGGAAAAGAAGAGCATTTAAAACTAAAAGTATATTTTCAAAATAAGGCTAAATAAACATGTATATACAGTTTAGCGTTATTCGCTCTTTTTGTTTCCTTGCAAAAAATTCCTGAAAAATATCTTTCTTTATGACTTTTCAAACCAGAATATCTCCTTAACAATTTTTTACATTTTTTTTCTGACGGAAGAGATTACCTTCTTTACTTCTCAATATAAATAAATGTTATAGGTACGTTGTCATGGTTTTATTCGATTATTTCGGCGTTTTTATATTTGTGATTCAATTAGATTGTTTATTTTATTTATATTATTATTAAGAGATTGTTTAATGTTTTAATATGCTAACTTAAACACGTTATCATGTTTTTTGATATTTATTTTCTTCTTTCACAGCAATCCGTTCCGAAGAAGACTATGAGTACAGTCGAAACGTTAACCGTGTGTATTGTTTGTTTAATAAATTGTTTCTATTTTAATCCAATATCTGTCTTTTGGCGCTCGTGATTTGGCCGTTTAAACATGCATAGCTAAAATTATATACTTAATAAGAGTAAAAAGAACACTACAATTTTTTTCTCGATAGTTAATATTTATTTAATTATTATTATGCATTTAATTATTATTATATCCATTTAAATATTATGCTATACGATGCTAAAGTTAATGTTTTTAATGTGTAGGACTTTTTTCAGATAAAAAAGCGTATGGGCAAAAACAGGGATTGCTATTTTATACATTATCCTTACAAATTTTAATTTTTATATTTATTGATATTTATTTAATTATATTTGTAAATTTTATATTTATAAATTTCATATATAATATAATTAAATAAATATTTATAAACATAAAAATTAAAATTCGTAAGTGTAAACATAAATGTAACGCAGCAACGCATCGTCGATTTGCCAACTCGAGACTCGGCGCTTGGTGAGACGCGAGACGCGATACCCGAAATGCGTGCTAAGCAGCTACATCATAATAAGAAGACAGCAGATCGTATGTCTGTGCTTCTCTCCTCGCTCGAACTGGCTCGAAGCTTGCCGAGTGTTGCCGAGGGTCGAGCGCGGCAGCCGCGGCCAGCACATCCCCTCCATATAAGTATTATGCATTACCGACGCTTTGGACATAGCACGGAACAGAACCAAAAGATCGTGCACATAGCACGGAACAGAACCAATAGAGCGTGCACATAACGCGTTACCCATCAGAAATTTTCGTGGACATGGCTACGTAGTTCAATGTGCACGTTTTGTGCACATAGAGGCGCTCATGGACGGGGACCACCTAAAACGCGGGCATGACCACTCTCATCCTTCTCTCTGCTGCCAGATTCTTTCGTTTCGTGCAAAAACGCGTCGATTGAGCATAATTTCATCGATATTTGAGGTGAGGCCCCTAAACTAAATAATTACCAAGAGAAGAATAAACAAGTGCTTTTCTTTCAGCGACATGCCTTCCTACAAGCTGATTGACTACCCCGTCACGGCATTGGCCGAGCCAATTCGATTTTTGTTCAACTATGCTGGCATCGAATTTGTGGATGAACGTTTCGATGGGAAAAATTGGCCAACACTTAAGCCGAGTAAGTACAGCTGATAATATTAATAGTATGTGTCTCTGTTAGCGCGATTGCCTATCGTATACTTAATCCTGCTTGTTCATTCCTGAAATCCGATTTACGAATAGTTGACGTGGCAAAATATAGCTTGTATATTATAGTTTCTCTCTGATTATATCTTCTGGAATGCCGACTGCCCATCACTATGTACTTCTTTATTCTTAAACATAAATTATTTGATGTAGGGATTATGCCACATTTTATAGATAAGGAGACACGGACACAACACCTTGCCATTCATGTGTCTCGATATCATTTTTTCAGCTTTGCCATTCGGCATAGTACCCGTGCTTGAAGTAGACGGAAAGAAGATCGATCAGTCCATGGCTATTTGCCGTTACTTGGCGAAGCGATGTGGTCTTGCCGGTAAAAACGATTGGGAGTCTTTGGAAATCGATGCGACTGCCGACACCATACACGATTTACTTGTCTGTGAGTAGATAACATACTGCTTACGCTATATACATTCGTGTTATAAATTCAATCTACTGAAATGGTTGAATGTCATTATCTTATTTGTCTTATCGTTCTTTTGCTTGCTCATTAGATATCGTTCGTTTCTACTATGAGAGCAAGACTGAGAAGAGAAACTTGAAGCTGCCAAAGAGACGGTGCCATATTATTGAAGCGTTTGGACGCTCAGGTGAAGAAGAATGGCGGTTACTTTGTCGGTGGTGCTCTGACATGGACCGATTTCACTTCGTCGGTTTTTTGGACTACTTGAACCACATGATGAAAAAGGACATCGTCGAGAAGTATGAGAATCTGAAACAACTCCGAAAGAAGGTTGAGGAATTACCAGCCATCAAAGCTGGATCGAAAAGCGTCCACCGACCATCTATCCGAATTTGGAGTAATTCTATAAAGTGATGGCTGATTTTTCGACATCCGTTATTCGCGTTGACATTTGATTTCAATAAAATATTGATTTTCTTTTTTCTCCAAATCGTTTATCTATGTACGGGGTAGGCATGTATAATAGATTCAGGAAATACGCAGTGGAGATACAAATGTTTATTTTATCAGTTGCGAAGGCTCGGCGTTACTCAAATTGTCACGTGATACAAATATTACAAGACTAGATCTGATTAAAACTTGAATTATTATTATTATTTTTTTTTTATTGTGCAATTTTGTACCTCAATAAATCGCTACTTTTACTATTTTTTCTTTTTTTCGTCGATTCTATTGTATTCACAAAACCTATATCTTTCCATTTTCCGTTCAATTTATTATAAACTGTCGATATTCCTAATCTAAAATAACGTAAAAACATCGGAAGATTACATCAGATAGATATCTAACGGGTAGTTGAGAAAAATATTTGAAAAATTGGTCTTTTTGACGCTTAGAAAACCGCTATTACCGTCTATAATGTACATACACAACGGGAGAAATTGCGTTCATATATTATTCGACAGGTTGTTGATGGTTAAGTCGCGCTCTAAGTCGTGTAAAAAATGATTCATTTAGTCATATATCGGATTCTCGCCACACTTAATTGTTGTGTAAAACTGCGAGGGCCGGCGTGTGTGTCCGCCAACGACGTTTCTCTGCATGCTGAAAATCCAAAGGCTATACTTATAAATCAATTTGTCGGCTAACTATTTACCGGCTAGTCGCTATTATTATTATTATCGTCATTATTACCATACAAAATTACCTTTCTTCAAAAAAAGGTAAAGAAAGGCGCCAAGTGCACGTATAATGGTGTATTACACGTGCGCGCGCGCGCGCGCAACACACGCACGCACACGCACGCACGCACGCACGCACCACGCACGCACGCACCGCACGCACGCACGCACGCACGCACGCACGCACGCACGCACGCACGCACCAACACACACACACACACCCACGCACGCACGCACGCACACGCACGCACACACACAACACCACACACACACACACAACGCACGCACGCACGCACGCACACGCACGCAACACACACACCACACACACACCGTAATGGCTCAGTCACAATAAGAGGAATAAGGAATAGGATAAAGGAATAAGGAATAAGGGAATGTCGCATCTCACTTTCAGTACCGTACATAAAGTGAGATGCAACATGCCTTATTCCTTATTCCTTTATCCTATTCCTTATTCCTCTCATTTGACTGAGCCTTAATATTCTTATATATTATATATGTATTGACATTCTCTGTACATATGTATTTAAGGCAAACTTTAACTTATATAAGTTGTAACTAAAGTAAAAATGTTTTATTGTTATTCTTCTCAAAACTTTGTTTATTACCAAATTATATATAAACATAGACTTCAATCTATTTTATCAAAAAATTAGGAACAATGCACTCTAAAATTATAACAAAATTCTGTATAGATCCTTACATCTGTTTAATGAATAATTTACAACAGTATGCAACAGTGCAATTGGTACAAGGTTTAATATTGCATAACTCCAGACGAGATATCATTTTGTATGTATATAAATTTATTTTCAATATTATACTCGCGTATTTATATCAACAAAAATAATTATTAAAGTTTTTACAAAAAAACTGAAGAAATCACATTTGGAACATATATATATATTTTTTTTTACACTAAATATTAAACTGTATCATACGATGAATAGATAGACATTATCATTAATCATGGCACATCTTTGGAGTAAAAATAATGTCAAAAGAAGGATAATAACGCGTCTTCGTTCTTCCTATTCATGATACAGTATACTCTCACACCACGGAATTATCAGTGCTATTACTCTTTAGATTTACAATTGTATGATACAGTTATAGAATAACATTTGCAATTGTATAATACAAACTGCAGAATAGATTCATCAGGACTGCTTTCATGGAAGAAAGAACTTTGCTGCTATTGTATTTCAGCATATAGAATATTATACTATAATACACAAAATGTACACGAATTAGCGCCTTACTTGGAATCGCCTCCTCACAACCAGTTTAACACGTGTGTGTCGTACAGGTAATGTCCATGATACCCCTATATATATTCCACAAATATCTTTCTTCGAGTAACAAATTGCAATAGATTTTCTTGTAAGCACCAATTTAGAATCCACACAGATTCCTTATAGTTATAATATAGTAGCAGTATAATCTGACAGTTTTACTTTTCTTATTTGGGTAGGTCGGTATAATATCTTTCTCTAGAATACCTCTTGTATAGATACAGGGTAGGGTAGCCCCACTTAAAGTGCCCCACTTTCATAGATAACAGCTTGTAACACTCTAAATGTCCCACCTTGTACATAAGTGTCAATTAAAATTGACTATACGCACATCTAGATCACAATGCAAAAATATCAGTTGTAATGCCGTAGCCTTGCGGCCGTTGGGAATTCTGTTTTTTGCATAATAATTACAATTTAGTCTAAATTTTAAAGCTATTGTTATAATTCATCATCGATATGTTTAGCTCTACACGATTTTGGTTTAGCTTCCTTAACTTTATCTTCACTCGTCGTAGACTTTTCCTCATCGTATTTTATTTCATTGGATACCGTCGTGGTACTATGTAGCATATCTGTAATTTCTGATTTCTTTCCAAGTACTTTTTCGTCGTTAACAGCCCGCATAAGCTTTTTAAAGTCTTTCAATAAATCAGTGGATATAATTTTACTTTCAACTGGATCTTTTCTATTAGATGATTTTGTTCTTAAATCAGCCTCGTAACTATGCTGTACTACATCACTAATGTCCTTTTGTAATTCTTGTAATAAAGTATGTTTTTTATTGGGAGAAGCTCTCCTTATATCGGAGGTATCCGTTGCCACAGACATGCCAGAAACATGAAGAATCTTATCGGTATCACTCGATGTGACAGAGTCCGCGGATGACTCTTCTTTTCGTTTTCTTTCTTCAGTGGCTTCTTTGAGTTTTGCGTCCACTACTTTTGTTATTCGCAGAAAGTCTATCTCTTCCTGAAAGGTTATTCCTTGAATGTTATTCTTTCTGCTTTCGCCTTCGCTCTGATTCTGAGAAGAATGCAGAGTAATTTCGTCTGATTTGACGACATTCTTATCCTTCTTACTTTCTGCCGCGATGTTTTTCGATTCGTCGCTTATATCTTCATACTTTTGCAAGATATTTTGATCAGAATATTTGACAGCTTTTTCTATTTCTGTTAATATGAAATATTCGAAATCTTCCAGCTTCTCAGCACTCGATTCCCTAGTTTTTTTCAAGGCTTTAATGTTTTTACTTTCCAGTTCTAATTTGTCCCCACTACTAATACTGTCACTGATAAATTCCGCAACTGCCAAATTATTCTCTTTAGTTTTTCCAAGTAGATTTTCTCCTTTATCTATATTTTTCAAGTTCTTTTGCAAATCGGCGATCAGTATGTCGTAATACGAGCTATCTTCCACTCCCGATTTCTCCAGATGCCTCTGCACTCCATCAATTAATATTTCTTGATATGTAGTATGGACCTCTGCGTGAATACGATCCAAAAGGGCGACATGTTGATTGACAATCTCATCTTCCTCATCAAATAAGTCAATTAATAAGTGACGTAAGAACGAATAATTTTCCACTTGCATGATGCCGGATTCCGAAATTTTTAGCAGTTGTTCCATTTCGGGCCTTACAGATTTCATACTCTTCAATTTCGTAGCTACGGTCTTTAAATTCAGCACCATGGTGTCCATGTTAGTGAGTAAATATTGTTTCAATAGCTTCTGCTTGTTCAGTTCCAGTAACTGTCCCATCTTTTTGATAGACGAGTTTGGCGCAACCACAAGTAGCTCGCTCAAGAACCATCGGACTTTGTACGACAGTGACGTTTGGGTAAGCACGCCACGCGCCTTGTTAACCCAATTATAATAGCTTTCCAAGATGAAACTTCTGATTCTTATACCTTTGTTCACTTTGGTGTTGAGAAATATTTGATTGACAAATACTTCTTTCAACTGATGCCACAAGATCTCTATCGGCGTAGAGACAGGTTTTAGGACAATAATCGTAGCTTCGGATGCGGCAGTAATTCTGACTTCACCACCAAGCGAATCCTTGACAATATCTGCATGAAAATAATGAAAGTCAATAGCGTCCTCCTGGTTTTCTTGTGATTCAATTACGGGAATCATCATATCCAAATTGGATGTGATAGCTGTCGCCTATAAATACACAGAAATTTCATGTTTTTTTAAGTTTTAAGTTTCAAGTTTTATAAAATATAAAATATAATCGTTGTTAAAGACTTTAAACAAAGAAAACTGCCCAAACAAACCTGTGGAGTCACGTGTCGATTGAGAAATGATTTTAATGATCCTTTCAAACGTTCGAATAGTGATAGATCAGTAGGTGCTTTAAGCTGAATTTCCTCCTTTGAAGAATATATCCCTGTAATCACATGTATGTATAAGGAAAGAATATAATTAGTGTTATATAATTAGTATTTTAGCAATTCAGAATAATCAAAATAAACTGTATGTAAGCTGATTTTTTGACTATAAATTCTTTAAATACCCTCGACTTAATTTTTCTTTTACAAAAATATAGAGACACCAATAACTCTATTTTATTGCAAGAGATGATTTAAAAATAAAAATTGTTCAAAATTTAAGTCCCAAAGCAACTGTAAAATGTTTAATTTTTAAATAACATTGAATAGATTTTACTTTAAGAAATTCTTCAAGAAAACACATCTCATTATTAAATAGAACTGTTCAAAAATTGGAAATTGAAAAATTAGACAAAAGACAGACAAAGCATCATTAAATTTTCATAAAAGAGAAATTTAGATTGGAAAAAAAAATGTTAATGTTTATTACATCTTATTATTCAAAATGCATATATTTTACATTTAAAAAATAATAAAAATACATTACTGTATAAAGTTAAAATATATGATAGTTCTCAGTCTTAAAATATTTCTTCACTTTGGTGTGCTCATCTCTGACCGTCAAATCTATCTCGAGTCTCGTACATTCTAATCAGAACTTCAAAATCAGAGAATACTTAAAGATTAAAATCAATTTTTTACTTCAATTTTGTAGAGCAATTTATTTTTATAATTACATGTATGCTATATATGTATGTCTGTTACTGTGTTGGATCATATCTTTTAAGCTATAATAAATAACTCTATTCTGTTAATTGCCTCCATATTTAGAAATTCAAAAAGCATTTAATTCTCCTTTCTCCTTCTCTCTCTCTCTCTCTCTCTCTCTCTCTCTCTCTCTTTTCCTCCTACTCCCTCCTTCCTGTCAGTAACCATCGACCATTTTGCCGTAAGATGAAATGAAACAGTTATCCCGGCAAGCGCATTGTCTCTCTCTCTCTCGTAAATTGCCAACTTTTGGCTGGCACGTCGTAAACGGAATGTTTGGTCTATTTATATATGTCGTATGACATATTTAAATTTCAATAATTACCAAGTGTGACGGTAAGGTCGCCATTTGCCACGTTAATAGCCTTCATAAGCTCAGCCGCCTCAGTGAAGAAGAGGAAGACGACGGGTATCGTGACATCATCCACTTCTTTTCCATCGCCCGACATTGCAAACATGGGCGAAGTTGCCGCACTGGAACCCGCGACATTATCCAATACTATTCCAGCGAGAGCACCAGCTTGTTGAATTCTCCGTGCCTAGAGCCAAATATGAAAATATAAAGTTAGATTAGTTGGAATATGAAAGGTCGATTTGGAAGAATGTTTTGCGGCGACACGTACCTTCTCTATGAACATGCAATTTCCACGATCCATAATCACTATTTTGCCCGCCAATCTGTCCGCGTTCAGCAGATTTGTGCAAGCTGCAGGTGGATATGTAAATATCACTTTTCCAGTAATCTTATCGAAATTCTGTAACTCAGGTCCGAACTGCGCTGGTCCGGCTAGCAATGTAACTTTTTCCGGTGGATTTGTGTTAGGCTTTATAAATGTTACTGTATGCGGCTTAGTTTCCGGTTGTATTTGCATTTTGGTGAGCTCAACCATTTCTTGCATGAATAATAGTCCTTCCTCTGAATCCTGCGGTGTCTTTGCCTTTAAACAGAAGCGTTATAATTCATCATATGTAAAAGATAGCAATAAGACATTGTATAATTTACGCTATTTAACGTAACAAATAAATTACATTAGAAAATGTGTGCAAAAGTTGAATCCGTCCATCTGCTAGCGTCAGAGTCGTTATTCCCATGTCACTCAACATTTTCAGATGCTCCAAATTATTCGCCTGCAGAAAAAATCCTCAGATCCTTAGATTTTATCGAAAAATATATGAATGCAATGTAATATAATGTATGTACCTGAAATTGCGATGCGCTTAATCTTCGTTTGATTGATCGTCTCGGGCAAACATCCTCGACCATATTTCTCAGAGGTTGCCTCACCGATGCCGGAAATAAGTGCAAACTATTTGGGCAAGTACGGTCAAATTCATCCACATGCACAATATCGCGTTCAAAATCCTGTTTGATAAAAAAACATAAAATATAATATAATGTTTATCATTATCGAATCAATTACATCAACTACACTGTGATACTTACAGATGAGACATTTGTCCTTATAGAAGCAAGAGTGAGCGGCAATAAGTGACCTTCGGTAGTAAAAATAAATTCGTCCAAGTCTAAAATCAATTCGCCTGGTTCCGCAAATAATAAAAATAAGTATTTAAATGTCTCGGACAATACAAAGCTATCCATTGTGTCATCATGTTTGTTAGTTCTAACATCTGATACGGCTGCATAACCACATGGCACTCTCGCATAAGTTTGCAAACTTTTGAGTACCTTACGTCCGACTCCCAAATAATAATGGTCACCTGTGGCTCGATACAAGAAATAGGTTGATTCTAAAAATTCTGGTCTGAGTGGATGATGTCCCCAATGCACCTATTTTCGGATATTATATTTCGGATATCATTTAGATTACATATGCACAAAACAATATAAAATGTAACAAACAACCTTTTTTACGTATTTTAATTATAATTGTAATAGTGCAATGTGCAATATACACCTGAAAATCGGTAGTAAATGCTTCCGGTATAAAGTTATGTCTCTGCATGACTTGATACAGCATTTCATGCGTTTCCACGGCAGGTTTGATGTCACCTTTGAGAACCTGCAAAAAGTAAAATTAAAATTAAATTAAACTTTCTTTTTTTTAAATTATAAAAGTAAAATTAACGATATAGACCTGTAGACCTGGCCAAAAGGCCAATAGAGCATCCATAAAATTTTTCGAGTTGGTATTCGGTCTATGCATATGTACGTCCAACAACATAGGTCCTTGACTAACATACTTCATTACAGCTTGGTAATGCTTGTTAAAACGGCCCAAGTACTTCTCATCACCTGCATGTAATACAAAATATTATAGGCTGCGTTCCTTTTGATGCTTTCAACGTAATGTAAGCATTATTCTATCTTTGTTGCACATTGAATATCAAATAGAGATGGAGCGATGCTTTCAGCGCTGAAAGCGCGTCAAAAGGAACACAGCCTATATAGATGCTCTATACATACATGTACGATATATACACACATACATATATACAGGGTGTCCTAAAACCACCATATTTCCTGAGAGTGGCAGATTTCTTAGAATATCTCAAGATGAAAATCCTAGTAGACAAAAATGTCGAGGCTATAATAGTTTTTAAACGGAATGCGATTAGATTTTACAAGAGGAAATACACACTGGTTTTAGGACACTCTGTATACACATATGTACATATACGTACATATGTATATAAATATATAGGGTGTTCTCGGGTTAAACGGCCAAACTTGAAATATGAATTTAGGATCTTGACAAAAACTTGAACAAAAAAAATTTTCCTCTAAAGGTATGATAATGCGAACATACCTCCGGGAGAAATTTTTTTTGTTTTGAGATTCTATATTCATAACTCAAGTTTGGCAATTTAACCCGAAAACACCCTGTATATAGGAATCTTATATACATATTTAATTAAAAATACAACAAGTCATGTAAAATCAATTTAAAAAAATTCTATTTACAGTCTGGAATCTTGGTGGTAGCCCCTAATGATAATATTGTGTAAATTTTGTATTCTTTTTTCCAAACTCGGCAAACTGCGCATTGATTCTTTTGTCAGTCTTTAAAATATAGCTTTTTGGAACCGGTAAACCTATACATACTTAAATCGGTAATCAATTTAACTTTTTGAAGCTAATAAATATCCTTATTAAAATCACTGTAAAGAATTTATTGCGAAAAATATCACCCCAACCCCGAGGATCTGGACCTACACAATCCATTATCTTCTTTATCAATTTGACCACTGGGACATGTAATGACATTTGTCGCAATAACTGGTTAACTGGATACTAGTCTATTTGATAAAAATCATCAATAACAATTGACGTAATCTCAATCATCTCTCAACACACGCTGTGCAAATAACATTTACTATACACATCACAATTTCCCCAGTAAAACGTTAATAACTTTTCCATTTAATATTTTGTTCTTCTTTTTATATATCTCGTAATTTAATTTGCTAGTTTATTTGATAATTCAACTAGACAATAGTATATGTGTGTATGCGCCCATAAATAAATAAATAAATAAAATATAAATAATTACCGAGTAAAATATATGCCTTAAGACAATATTCATAATAAGAGTCTATGCCAGCGCCGACCCCAGAATCTCTTCGTATCCAATCTCCAGAATTAACATTCAACACAGATCCCATCAAGTCTGTACCACGATGTCTCATTCGCCATAAAACGTCCATAGCTTTTTGTGCTTTTTCCTGAGAGAAACAATACTTATCATTTACTACTGTCTTTTATTATATTTACTATATTTACTACATTTAGTATTGATTATCGACTATGAATTATACGCATCGTGTCCATCGTATGCATAGGATACTTTACCTCGAAAATCGGTTCACCTGTTAATCGGGATAAAGCAGCCATTTCTAATATCATACTACCTGCACAAGCAGTGCATGTTTCCCTTGATATTTCCATAGGAACTCCTTTCATACCATGTTTTAAATTTATCTACGAGACACATGGAAAATATTAGACATTGTTTACCAAATATACAACAGTATGCTTGACTGAAATCGAACTTATGATTTTAACACATCTATCTCATATATATTTTGATAACAGATTGGTAAGATGATGAGATAAAAAAATCTTTACACAAAAGTTGTTTGATTTTTAAAACCATTTACACAACGATAATAAAAAAAAAAAAAAATAAAATAAAATTTTTACATCTTTCTATCTGCAAGATTATTTATTAATTATCTTCTCTCTCTCTCCTTCTCCTTTCCTCCCTCCCAGAAAAAAAGGAAGAAGAAAGGGAAAGGGAATGGTATTATAATATGTTGTGTGCAAATATAAATATTATTAAATCATTTTAATTAATCGATTCTTATTTTATAAACAAAAATCTCAATCTTTTATTCTTAAAATACTCATTAACATTATGGCGCTATTAATCGTCATCCGTGAACATATTAAAAGAATAATGTGTACATGCTTATTATGTACACATCGCAAGCGCACATTCATTCAAATGTGCGCTTCAATGCAGTTGTGTGAGACCGCTGAAAGATGACCGCAAGAAAATATATGCCTACTTACAGTAGGCATATATATATCGCATACATTCAAATGTGCACGTATGTCCATATGTGATGAGAGCTGCGAATGGGACTTGAGAAAAACTCGTTTTGCGTGTGTACGTGTGACTGAAATCTGAACTCGCTCTGCGAAAAAAGTGACATTTTTGCTGTAGAGATTTCGAGATCTCAAGAGATTGACTGTATCGTCGATCTTACAATCAAACAGGTTGCAAATTTACGCGCACAATAAAAATTATGTAAAAAAATGACGATACATTTTTTATTATGCCTATAGTTTCTAAGATATCTTAATTAAAAGTTTGATTTTGATGTAAAAAAATTCTAGATAAGCTTAGTAGTACCATGTTGTAATGACATTAATATAATCGTAGTGAACACAGTCATATTTTTTATGAACTTTGGCATCGCAGTACCGTATACCGCTTGATAAATGTATGTTGATACATTTATCCAGTATAATACTCCAGTAAAGTACGTTGCATATCATTATGTATCAAACTTACTCTGCCATAAGGTATTCCGGTAGTTGTGTTAAATGCTGGTAAAAATCTAAATCCCAAATCTTTAGCCAAGTCCAAAAGTTCTCCTCTATACCATGGCATTATATCGGCTCTCTGTTGTAAATATTCGGCCAATATATGACCACTAAGGAGACCTCTGTAAAAAAAACAGCAATACAGATACCGTTTAACATAAAAATCTTATAATAAATAATGTTTATTAATATATTTTTAAGTAAACACTCGATATAAAAGCTTTGATTTTTATTGCAATAATCTCACTTACCCAAGCATTCTAATATTTGTTTCAAATAAGGAAACAATAACATCTGTATCAAAGCTTACATCTCTAGCAACAAGTTTGACTGCATTTTCGAATTCTTCCAAATCCCCCAGTACCTAAAATATACATAAAATACAATAAATATATAAATAGAATTAGTACTACGTCGTCATTGATATATCAAACAATATTTGTTGTTACAGCTTACCACTAATGTATCCAGTGTATCTACCAAAGTAAGTGAAAAACTGCAAATAATAGTACGCAAATTAGAATAAGTTATGTTATCAGTAGGAATATTAATAAGAAGTAATAATTATCAAGAATTTAACAGAAGCATAAAGTGTTATTACAGAAATATAATCAATTCATATTTCATATAGATACTTTTATTCAATAATTTAGTTTCTTACTTTCCCAATGTAGAATCTATATCACCCCTATTCGGTTCAGAGCCTCTATATCGTCCTTTGCAGCTTAATGGCATCAGTTCATCAGCAGGATATGCATTATCCTTAAAAAAAAAAAAAAAAAAATATAACAATTACAAGTAAGTGAAATACGACAGGCTCTGTTCTGTAACTCTTACCGACACAGTCTTGTTATCGTTATATTGTCGTTGCGCAGCTTTCTTATCATATGTAATACCTGCGCAACGCAAATAAAACGATAACAAAACTGTGTGTTAAGAGTTACAAAATTCCGCTTCTGGACTGGATCTTAGTTGTCTGTAGTAATGTTATTCGCGTGAATCTTATGGTTACCCGAGATCTCAAAATCTCGTGTAACTCGCAAATCGTCGCGTCGCGTAAAAGAGTCACGGTGCGTGTCACTCGCTTCGCGTATACTTGACGCGAGACACTACCACTGTCTCTTGATATTCTTCGCAAATCACGGGCTATTACTTTCCGACTTGAAATGCAATCTCAACTAAAGTTAGAACAGCACAATCACATAATTAAATTGATATCAATTTAATTACGCTAACGCAATTCGTTAGCATATTAGCAAAGTTTAGGCTACATAGAAACTATACAGAAAAGGATACAGGATATATAGAAGAAAATGTTGCGAAAAATAATACCCCAATCAGGATTCGAACGTGGACCACCCTCATTCCTCATTGACGGGTGTCTCAACTAATTAGAGACATGTGATAATATTTGTCGCAACAACAGGTTAACAATAGACATATAACAATCATTTTTAAGTGTTGTGAAAAGCTTACTTATATCTATCTATATTAGATAGATTTATTTTGGCTCAATATGAAAAGCAGGAAATACCAATTTTTTAAAGAATGGTTTTCTCTTGTATACACACTAGCTATTTATAACTTATATTTACATATATATGAGATATTGCTATTATTAACCAGTATAATTAACTGTACGTTACTTGTGTGAGATGTAAAATACATTCCAGTCTTAGAAATTCACAGAGCAAAACTTTTTTATCGATCAAATGCTACATAAATTGTTTTACTTAAAGAAAAATCTTTGCATTTATCTTTATCTAGAAGATATATAGAATATTATCAATCTTTATTTAATTGTAAATCATAAAAAAAAAAAATTGAGATAATATTGAGGTGTAAAATACACCACATGCGAATAATTGTGTAAAAAAACCTACCTACGCAAGTAATATAGGGTTAATTTCATAAACCAAAAATAAAGATACATATATATATGGAGGGGTAAAAGTCGTAGTTGTGTAAGTCAAATTTTTTAAAATTTTTTCTTGTATGCATGGATGCAATCTATGCAATATATAAATTGCATCTATGCACACGAAAAAATATTTTTAAAAATTTGACTTACACATCACTGTGGTTTTTACCCCTCCATATATATATATATATATATATATATATATATATATATATCACAAATATTACTTACCATGTATGCATTATATGCATGATAAAACATATCCCTCGCTTCCTCTCTATAAAATATAATAGTATGATTACGAAAAGTACAATTCATAATAGAGATTTAATCATGTAGGATAGTAAATAATACAAACTTCAAAGTTTCTCTCTCCTCCTTATTCATGTATTCCGATGGATCGTCTTTGGATACAGCCCATAATGCCTGTATGCTACATCCCACAAACAACAGTCCCCAAATAAGACCATCGCAAGCCATTGTTTGCTAAAAAAATAAATTCTCCTTTTTTGTCAAGATCTCAAGCTCTTAGTAGCACACATGGTCCACCAAAAATCTTTCCAACTAATCTATCTCATTTCGATGATCCCATTATCACAAAAAGTACAAACAGAGAGTGCACCATGTGAGTTCCCTCGAGATCCTTTCTCGTCTTGCTTATTTCTATCCTTTTATACATAGGACGCTATCGTTTCTTTTCAAATTGATGACACGTAGGGTATCACGTCACACACTGAAGGAGGCTTGTGGGGGTTTCATGGACCTGCCACTTTGGCTGATCAAATGGCACAAATAGACGTAGTAACTCTCATGAAATTATTCGGTTGCGAGCGATTTAAGATCAATAATCTTTCGTCGAGTCTCTTTCCTAGTAATCGGTAAGACATCAGAATTCATTAGAATGTAATTAGCGAGCGGAAGCAAGAATTTGTAGGACGAACTGTTGTCACCGGGAGATATAAACAGCAGGCGATAGGCACAGCTGATTGTGTATTTTCATCAAGGCCAGATGATGTGGCTGCGGTCGATTCGCCGAGATGGTTTTTCGTTTTGTAATGCGACATGCACGAGTTTCACCAATATGTTCCTCGCGAATTCGCTCGCTCTTCGTTTCTCTGGATGATCTCAATTCTCAACGCGATTTCCACGATAACACATTAATTCCTTGTAGCTTCGCCCTATTAACTCACATGACAAGTGGCGGTGATCTCTCCACATTTGACACGATTATATCGCCATTTAATAACCTCTAACTAATCTCTCGAAACGAGTGACCGACTGTACCGTCTGTACCTGTAGTGGCTGTAGTACATACATACATACATGTAACAGAGCGCTCACGTGACCACGTCATTTGGCCACATGAAAATCGGTCTGTCTCATAGAAAAAAGAGAGGATAGAGCGCTTGCAGCCTAGAGACCCTAGGCTGTAAAGTCTAGCCAACTAGAGACCACTAGCGTGCTAGCATATGACTCGCGCACTATATTCTTATATCTCTATGGCGCGAGCCTTTAATACGAGTCGGTTGATGTGTGATTGAAGTGTCGTAAAAGTTGCAAACTATTACTTATAAATATTATTAAATATGACACTTATGTTACGAGCTTATGCATTTCATCAAAAGAGACTTTTCTCTGAGAATTTCGATAATTTGAAATGCTGTCTGACTTGTATCATACATAACGGCTACAATTTTGAGGTTAGAATAAATCTGTGTTATTTAAACAGATTATTATTAAAATAAATTACAACGATTGATATGATATTAATAGAAATTTAAATTTTGTAGAGATGTTCCGCAGGACGTAATGTAAAGTTTATTCACAATGTAAATTCCTTCTCTCAAGATTATCAGAAAGCTGTAGAAAGAACCGAAATTTATTATGGACCTTTAACAAGACAAATTAAAGCTCTCAAGCTTTTTTCATTACTAACCTCCTGTAGTAGCTTAATGGTACAGCCATTTCTTTACTCGAAAGCTGTGGAGAATGATAATATAGGAGCTGTTTTAGGAATATTTGCATGTATTGGATTTTTTGCTATAACTACCCCTCTATTGATACATGTAATTACGAAAAAATATGTAACGCACTTGTATTATGACGCAAAGAAAGATGTATACATTGCAAATACTTGGAATTTATTTGCTCGGACAAAGGAGGTATTTATAAATTTTATATAGTATTTATATTTCTATATAACGTATTTCTCTCTTTCTCTCTCTCCCTCTATTCTAAATGATAAACTATTTCAGATCACGTTTACACCCAAGGATGTAATAGTACCTGATGTAACTGGGATGTTTACAAATTGCGTTATAAAGAACATCCCTTTATTTTTAGAACAAAAGTTTTTCCATGATTCTAGTCATTATATTCGTATAATGGGATATGATAAGCCAGTAGATTTTAAATTAAATAATGATCTTAATCGAACAGTCACAGTGGATGTCAACTATAAAGAGGATGAAAATAAAAAGTAATTACAAGACAACATCAAGGCATACCTTATTTATTCCTTGGATTTTTTCTTACATGAAAAATTTTATACATGTATCCTTACCAAGCGCTATTAATTATTATATTTTACAAAATATTTACATGATGCAAGATGTATAAATTTCTATAAATTTATCCATAAACTATATTACTCGTAATGTTCTTGTAATTTGATAAATATTGTTACGAGTTGTATTATAATTGTGTATGAGTAGAGGGAATGTGTGGTAGAGAATCATTTCAGGGATGATTCGATATTAAAATGAAGATAATAAATAGAGATTTCATTATCTTGTACGCTCTTATACATACTATATATATATATATATATATATATATATATATATATATATACATACATACATATACATAATATGACTTGGTTGAGATAATTTCAGAGTTATTTTTGTGTTTGAGTGTTTAAAATGGCAAGTGCACAGCAATAGAGCGTATCTAATCCAAAAATTTTTTAATCTTACGAAAATTTAATTGAATCTTTGAATATTGTTTCTTTCAAATTGTATTGTTCACACTCCTCTAAAATACGTTGACGAATACTAGCATACTTTGTATAATACGATACATGTTCCGCTCTAATATGACAATGATGGCAAAAATTCTTGTAAAACAAAGCACTTTTACACAATGCAAACTCTAACACAGTTAAAGAATTGCAGTAATTCTCGAATGCCTATTACACACGTACACTTTGTTGGATTTAATTTTTCCATATTTTTTTAAAATGAAAATCTTTTCTGCTATTGATTTAGTTCTTATGTGCCATGTAAGAGTTTCGCGGTACATGACATTTTATTGGAACTTAATTACCACGTTATATATTATGAAGCCATATTTCTATATTTTGTTTGGCGTGTTCTAGAAACAGTTACTTTTTCAAATAACTGTATAAATAAATAAATTTAAACTCAAAATTTGGATTATACTAGACATGATAAAATTAGTTTTATATTACATACCAATTTATCACGATTTGTAATCATAGTAAATATAATAAATTTAAATGGATCATATGTGTATCATATATATGTACTTTGTGATTTCTTTTCGATGCTAAATCATCTTTGAAGTATAAGGTTCTAATAATGAACCAAAAATAAATCAATAATAATGAAACATCGTTGACATACGCACACGTATGCACGCATACTCATATGCACAAACTAAAAAGACACAAAACTAATATTCAGATAAAAAACTAACATACTCAGAAGAGAGATTCTTTATTTAAAATTACATTTCACGAAAGATCAATGGGATACTTTTTTAGTCGTACTTTTAATTTTATATTGTTAAAGCTACAAAGAAATAAAAGTAGAAATTATTTTGAGGAGTTTGTTTGATAAAACAAACAAACAAACAAACAAATACGAGGATAGGCACAAAAATAAGATGAACCTTCAGTTCAGAACTGAGTTTAACTTGTTACATCACGCGAACGAACAGCTTTCCAATTCGCAATTTACTGCAATATATTCGCTATAGGTACAATACAAACAAAAGGTAAATGAACAGAAAACGCAATGTTCTAAACGCAGAAGTGTGAATGAAGGTGATGGAAAAGAATAAAAATATATAATAAAAGAGATTAATAACAGAAGAAAGTAGTAATGCAATTGGTAATAAAAGTAACAATTGTTACATAGATGATTATACATTCGTTTCCTTTTTTATCTACTTGGATCAAATAACAACGTTCACTATGTAATAATAAAAGAGTAGAGATAAAAGAATGGATATGAGCAGGTTTGAATTTACACGTAAATTATACAGCTTATAATTTACAATTAGCCTTGTGAGCTTATGGTTGTATAAACTTGGGGTCTCATTCTTTCAGAAAAGTAATTAATAAGGTGGGGAGTTTATGATACAAATAGATAATAAAATCCAAAGCATATTTTCAACTTTCATAACAAGTACCTGATAGAAATAAAGAAGAGCGAAGAAATTTTGTAAAATATGGATTGGTTTTCTCAATCGCAGATTTAAATTCAATCGAGCTGTTGTGAAAAGTGCTCGACATAAATAGAGCTGTAGAGCTGGGACAGAAAGGTTGTGTGTCCGGTTGAGTTTCAGAACGCATCCTATTTATATTTAATATCCAGCTACCATGTCAACAATTACCAATTCCTTAAACATGTCAATATATTTGACATCTTGTCTGCTCTTATAATGTGAATCACTGCGCAAGCTGTGTGTATTCATAGTGCTCATCTACTTCCAAATAGGATGCGGCGTTCCGAAACTCAACCGGACAACTTTTCTCTGGTTCGCCCTGACTGGTTACCTAAAAAGTGTTTTATTTCTAAAGACCTTTAGAAAATTCTATAATAAAAAACAATATCACACAGTAGACACTATACTAAAATTAATAAAATAATGCCAAAATTGTGTCAAATGTATATGTACTGAATTAAAGAAAGACTTGCTTTGCAAAATAAAAGTTCATTCCACTAGTTTACTTATTAACATTGTAAATATATGAAATTTGTGTTGTTTTAATCATAAATTTTATTTAAAAATAGTGTATGTTTATTATTGATTTCAATAAAATAATTATTCCGTAAGGAATCATGGTTTTATCTAAAATTTGTAGGATGCTTCACAAAACTTTTAATTTAAGCGATTAATTTTTGAGTATATGTGCAAAAAACAAAATAATTTATTATTATAAACAGTGGAGATATTATTTATATATAATTGTACATGTAATTTAATAATCTGATTGTAGGTTTATCTTCCTCTCCTCTCTATCTTTCAATTTAAAGCAAAATTGAGTTGACAACAATTCTTTATATATCATAGTTTCTTGGTAATTTTTCAAATATTGAAATAAATTAGATGGCAAAATCCATCATTTTTTTTAGTATGAAAATCTCGTTCAAAAAATTTATTCCAACATTATTTCCAACATACCAGGAAAATGGGTACGATTATACCACTGTGATACATATACCGCTAGTTAAATGCTAGTTGTGCTTTAGTTGAATTATGCTTGGAAATATTGTCGACATCAACATTTATTACCTTTTATTTTACAATACTGAAGTAATAACCATTCACTGTCATTTCCACTCTTCAAAGGATATAGCAAAGCAGTCGCTTTGCTAAAAACTTGGCCATTAAATTTGAATTTATTCAATATTTCGATGAAATATTGACACCTAATTCATCTGAAAATTCAAGGCACACATGGATATATTTTTGTATTTTATTCGTACACGTGAATCGATTTACTTTTGGATTTATCTCAACTATATAAAATGAAAAAAGTATTTTCTCTCCTAAACGTCCTTCCATAGTGTAATCTAATCTCACTTGTACAAAAGTTAAATAACTGCAAATACAAGACTGTCGCTTGTCTAATAAAACTTTCAATCCTATTTCATTCCTATTTCAAATTTAGACGCTTCAGACGCCCTTTTTCAGTTTACAGTCGAAATCCTGGTGTAACGATAGTTTCTCTAATCTAATAGTCAATACTTTTATTTTTGGATTTTTTTTAATTGCAAAATTGAAATACAATATATGTTTGTAAAATTTCTTTGCAGTTTGTTGCGTCGCTGTGATATTCGCTTACGATATGAATTTGCAATGACAATAATAATAGTGCATATATCGAGATAGAGATCACAGATTAAAGCCATCGTCCTCGTTATCTCGAAGACATGAGAAAAACTGTGTGTACCAAAAAAGAAATGTACGGATATTGTACACTAAGCTGGTAACAAATCAAAATCGTCTGAAACATGCACCATTGGAACATGAACGTCTTCTATCTGAGGTGTCGTTTTGGATTCACAAAGTCCTAATTCTTTCAGTTTCCATTCCCAATGCATTCGTTGAACAGCGTGTAAAGACTCTGCCTCATTATGGTGTCTCAACAGCATACCTTCCTGAAATTAACCATTAGATGTAATAAAAATTACAATAGGTAAAATATTGTGAATTAAAGGCTTAAAATACTTTAATCAAAAATTAAAAGTACGAATTTGAAGTAAATATATCATGTTGTTTTAGATTGACATGGAAAATCACACAAGTAAATGGATTTTAGGATAATATTAATGTTAGTTTAATTTCAATAATGAAAATTAAATATAATATTATGTGTACATGTAATATTTAGGTGTGATTAAGTAAAATAATATATGTGTGATTGGTAAAATATATATCCATGTTTAAATGAACGCGAATTATCAAGCGAGAGACTGTGGATTGAATGAAATTTAGGAAATTTTATTTATCGAACAGTTGTCCTATCAACACGGATATTATATCTCCCTCCAATTTTGATAAGCTTTTAATGTGTTGTGTATTCTAGATCAAAATAAAAGATGTATATTTTTTATACGTACCGAATTGCATATTTGGGGGATAAAATAGCTTTTTTGGAAAAGAAAAAAAAAAACCGGTGCAAAAGTGCAGTGCAAAAGTACATGCAACAAAAGTAATATTTTATATATGTATAATTATATATCTTTACCTTAATCTTTTCCCATTTATCGTCCACATCTTGAAGCCAACTTAAGAACAATCTACCGTTATATCTACTCCTTGCATTTCTGTCTTTTTCTTCTTGTTCCGGGGTAATGACGTTATACACCTCTTCGTCCTTGAGAATCGTACAAACGGAAAAGGGAAGAGATTGATTAGCGAGTGCTCTGGCCGCTCTACCGTGGACTCTAAGAATCTCCTGTTCCACCGACAGAACCAATTTCTCTTTTTCAACCACATGTTGCATCCTGAGACGATATCGTTCTTTTTCTTGTTCAATATATAAATCCTTTATAGCTCCATGCAAACCAACAGGTGGATTAACATTCGGTTCTTTTGCATTGCCAGCCAACACATATGTACAGCGATTCATCAAGTAATCCTTAAAACCTTGAGGAGGTTTTGGTTGAACTGGGAATAAGCTCTTTCGTCTTCTCTCGATCTGTAAAGGATATTCGAAAATTTATATGTTGCATTTTTTATTTTCCTTTTCTTTATTTGCACTCTGATTTTAATTGATTTCATAATCCATTTTGATGTACAAGTGTAAAATAAAATGCCGACAGTCAATTTAATAAAAATTAGAGTAAAAGATGGAAAATATTTTCATTCCAAGTATGCATAGTCAAGTGTGAATTTGAAGCAGCGTCAAATGTTCTTGGACCGGAGACCACTGAATAGTGTATTAATACTGAAATTCTCTACACATCAATTGTATATGTATATATATATAGATATTGATCAGCATGAATGTTTTCAGCACTATGTGGACATTATGTGGCAATTAGAAATGGCCTCTCTGATATATGCAGGTGGATGTTTTAAATCGTTTAATCCTTGGAAGACATGGCCTTTGAAAAACTGTGGCTGGATCATTCTTGATCTGTACTTTGTTCTCTTGGATAATCAAAAAGTTGGCATATAAAGCAGCAGTTTGAGTTTAAAATTCTTTTACACAATATAACAAAAAATGTACAAGTAATCTTCCAAAAAACCAACAAGTATTCATTGGGTCTTGAGCGATCGCCAGCCATCGCCAGCCAAGGGTTAAAAAAAATTCCATGCAGTATTCGAGAAAGTCGAGAGATACTTTGCCTGCTTTCTAATGTTGAGAAATAGCTGATAACAATTGGTAATTGGTTGATCGTGTGGATGAATTTCTGGTCCCGTACTAGTAGCCTCAGCTGCTTCATTAGCGGCAGCCGTAGCTGCGGCCTGTTGTGCTTCTTTATTGGGTTTCATTTTTCTCTTTCTAGGATGAAGCTCGACAGGCGGTGCCGGTGTTGTACCAACGTTGGACATCGCCGAGGAAGTGGTCGCCGAGATATTCTCTAAATTTTCTATACTACTATCTTTTTGATTTTTCGCAGCAGCGTCTGTATTTTTGTCCGATTTCTCTATGGCTGTGTTACATTTCGAGACAGCTCCTGTACTTGCGGATTCCGACAAAGTGGCCTTACTTACGTCGGACCCCACTGTTTCTGGCGTAGGTGAGTGATGCCTTTGTTGCGGCGAGGAATTATTCGAACGATCTGTAGTAGTATTAGTAGCTGGTAGTGGTGACGAGGTGGAATAGTTTCCGTTACCTGACGAAGGGACAGCTTCTTTTGGCGCCGTGGAACCGTTACTACCGTTACCACCAGTCCTATAACAATATAAATTGTAAGAATATCATGTTTACCATTTATGATAATAGACTGTTTACGATCATGACCTCTTGCCGTTCTCTTGCGTTCTGTTATTTTAATATGTATATTCGTATTTCAAGTTAATGTATGACTTTGCTCTCAACACTTGATAAAAACTAATAAATAAAGCTTCATAGAATACACAATCAGCTTATTCTTCTTAATTTATCCAGATTGTAGATATTCCCTATTCTACATCCTCTTATTCAGTTTCAACTTTGAGAAATTATGCACAATAAAGTATGAGAGTAAAGAGAATAATTAAACATGAGGAATTAAGAATAAGGATGTAATTTCAGCATATAGGAAATAATGTGCTTCAATCCATAATAAACTCTATCTTTTCTTGTCGCAATTAATTCTGCTTTCCTAATTCCTTATGTTTAACTTGAAATTTCTTTTTTCCATTCGCGTTCTTTATTCTAATGGCATACATACATACGCACAGAATAAAATTAATTGCGCTATTGAAAAGCGAAATTTCCTAATTAGGATACGAGTGATATTTTCTCTTCTTTCACATTCAGTTTCTCATTTCAACTTATCACTCATAGATATGGCAAACAAAAAATAACAAAGAAGAATAAAAGCTTGAGAAATATAAGAAATGAAGCAGTTTTATTATATCAAAATCAAATGCACTCTTTATACTTGGCTTTTAATAAAGCTTATTTCAGTTTTCAGTAAAATAAATTACATCACATGAAATAAAATTATAATAGATGAAAGGAAACTAAAAATTAGATAGCAAAGCTAAATATGTTTCTTACATTTCTATTACAAAATTGTTTGTGTTTCTAATTTGCAAGCATTCTCAATTGTAATTGTTTGATTAAAAAAAAGGAAGATACATGTCTTGTAGTAAAGTAAAGTCTGAAAATATATCCCGAAAATATAAAAAATTAAAGTAGAACTATTTTCCTGGCAGCTATTTTCCTGAAACAATATTTTGAAAATCGGTACTCGGAAATATCTCGGAGTGAACTAGTGAAGTACTGATTTGCATGAAATTTTTTACAATTGCACTCTTGATATACAATAATCTAGTGCTTGTCAGGGAATTTTTTCGATTTATAGCTCAAGTTTTTATAAATAAAAGAATTGCTATGTCCCCCCGTGTATAAGAATATATAACTTTAATAATTAATTACTCGACAACACTATGCAGTCTTCAACAATTGTCTTCAACTTTAGCATGGACGATACGAATCCCACAAACGAATATCCTCCATAAATTTGAACCAATTACTCTTATCATTTTGATTTGAGCAACAACCCTCCTTAAAAACATTACAATCAATTTTCTTCAAATTTTATCTCATTAACGTGTAAAAGCATTTATAAAAAAAAAAAAATACATGTCTCGCGCGTTTCTTATTTTGGTCTATATTACAATATATCCAAAGCTTCTAGGTCAAAGTCAGAGAAGGAGACTCTTTCTCGTAAGTTGAGAACATTGATTGACAATAGATGGAATTAAAATATATAGGTAATCTTTTAATGTAAATTTTTGTAAAAAATTGAAAAGTTATAAATTCTGCGAGAAATTCATATAAAAACACAATAAAATTTTGCAAAGTTGTTTTTTGAGATATATTAGTAAAATTTACAGGTATACATATTTCAAATTATTAATCGTTAAAATCACTAAAAAAGTAACTCGATCATATTACAAATGTACAATGTAGCACAGTAAAAAAATTAACTAATATGAAATTTAATAAGCGAGAAAAAAGTTGAAAGAAATTAAGAAAGTCTTTTTGTAAATCATATATTTATAAATAAATAAAATTTATTTTGGAATTGAACAGAACCGAGAGGCAGACCGAAAATCAAATTTTTTTTCCAACCTGTGTGAACTTCTCAATACACGTTGATGATGTGTCGATGATCTTTCTTCTCCGTGTAAAGTTCCACTAAAGTCTTTCTTATCTTCTCCTTTTGTACTGATACTACCTTCCGTAGGACTAGTTGTACCGCTAGTCGATTGGCTTTGATCTTTCTCGGTCGAATCGTTGCTATTTGAACTAGCAACTACGTAGGGCAACTGATGACTCCTATTTGCAATATTTTTACCATTCCTATTGCCTTGCTCCTGTTCTGATGCCGTACTCTGCGGAATAACTATCTTCAAGGGCGGTACTTTAGGAGCAGAATTCGAATCGGAACACTTGGATCGGTCCTCTTCGCCGTCAGATTCAGGTGGCGCCGGAGTACCCAGGGTTTTCGTGTTTGATGAACCAGACGTATTCGAAGGTTTTGGACTACTAGCCATTGAAGAGGCATTGGGACTCTTTCTGTCCGCATTGCAGCTCGTATTTTGACTTCCTTTACCAGACGCCATTCCAGATATTTGCTTACCAGATTTAATGCACTACAAAAGCAATTATGAATATTGTAAGATGCACATCATCATATAAAGTTTTAATTATAATTATAATTATAATTATATTTAATTATAATTACAATTTATATTTATATTTAATGGTAAAACTCCTGTTTAAATAGTTATTAACAAAATAAATTTAATAAATAGTATACGTAATTTACTGATACCACGTTCACACAAAAGAAGGTATTTACATATGCAAACCATGATACAATGATAAATCTAGAGTATTTATAAAAAAGACGGCGGCAATTGTTTAAACATAAGTTTAATGTAATTGTAAAATTCTACATTTAAATTTGTTTGATCTTTGCATGTATCTTGAAATTATGATTGAGAATAGGGGAACTCTGCCTATTATCTTGTGTCCGCTACATTATATTATGTTGTGATGCTTTAATCGGTTGTTTCTTTATGTGGTATTCCTAATTCCGTCGTCTAGGACTATTTCTCTTATACTGCCCATTTTTCCCAACTGGTCTGTCTCTAGAATAGTCCCTTAAGCTCCATCTCAAGTCTCCTGTCCTCAATGATGAGTAACAGGATCTTTTTCCGGGAATCGACCAGGCGGGATACTCTGACGACCACCACATCACCCCACGTTATAGCCCATGAAACCCCCTATTGGCTTTCTTAATCATTAAAAGGGCATACCTTTACCACAACCTTGTGCCCTTGTTTCAAGTTGTCTATTTCTAGTATGTATTGCGTGTCATAATTGTATTTTTAATAAAAATGTGTAAGGGTGCGATATTAAAAAAACACTTTTTTGCGATAACGTCAAACGTGCTACATTTTTTGTTTTCCTTTAGAAAAGATGGTTAAAGTAAACATTGAACACATATGGCATTGAGATCACATTACGACAATCCTAGAATAAAATAATGCGGTTTAATTATATTTTTACAGGATTTTTTAATCGAAATTTTAGTTTTATAAAATAGGGTGCGATAGGGAGGCACAGTTCTCCCAACATTGGAAAAAAAAACCGTGTGGGCAGGGGGAAAGGCGCGGATCTCCTATCCCAGAAAAAATGACTTAATCCATACCTATTTCTAAATTAAAACCAAGATTAAGTTTGGGTTAGGTTAAGTTTTTTCGAGGTAGAGGTACAGACCAGTTCCTCCTCCGCCCACGTGTTCCAATGTTACTCTCAGTCAAACATACTTGAAAATTTTTTATAACAAGGTTTATCATTATACGGTTCACATATGGAAAGACAAATAGCGTGCATATGATGCTTTATGTAATAAAAATTAGTTACATACATCGAACAATGAATCATACTGCTAATTTTTTGTATCCAGAAACATTTGTATATCCTTTTCATTCATATCGTACACTATAGCATTTTTACATTTTTCGTTAATTACTTTTTAATGAACAACGAGCGACGGCTAAAACCTTTTGAAGGTTACTCAGGTATGGAGGTGACCTCCATAATATATGTGAAGAACAAGGACATTGTGGGGTGTACCTTCCCCACTAAACACAGGAGTTTTACTACATTTAATTATATTTATTATAATTTAATATATTTTATTAAATTATAATTATAATTATAATTTAATAAAATAATTGGCGGACAAGTAATATAGATTTTTACCTTTTCTCCACTACTGGCAACGTTTCTACCAGCACTCTGCCTTCCCGCCGAGTTATTTTTCGTACTCTCCTTCGCACCCTCGGAATCCTTGCGTTTTTTTCGTCGATTTTCTTCGTCCTGTTCTTCTACAGTGTCGCCCTCGAAGATACGTTTCGATGATGGCGAAGACGTTAATACGGATGACGCGTCATCGGAAGAAGTTAATGGTGCCATCGTTGCTTCAGTGACAGATATCGACGAGCTACCGATGGTAGACGCATTACCTCCACTGCTTTGGCTACCCTGACCATTCGAGGGTTTGCTGCTATCCTTATCTTTCTCCGGATTCGGAGACGAGCTCGCACCTCTCACCGGCGTCGGCTCTTTCGAGCTCTTGAACTCGTATACGTCACCACTGTCAGCTGACGACGACGCATTGCCGACGGTGCCCGAAGAGGTATTAGAGTTTGTCGACGACACGTTAATCGACGACACCTTCGATGAGGCCTCCATTGAGCTTTGACCCTGCATTCATCAATGTTTATTAATAAAATTTTCAACGAAACTGAATATAATGATACGTTAAATCTTGTAGGATGCTGCATAGCGTCTCATATATGGTAATATCTTTTTGCAGTTTTTCCATATTTTTACGCATTTCATAATTGATTTGGAATATTTTAGTATAATATTTTTCGTATCTTTGTGTTTCTAAGATACATATGGAGGGGTAAAAGTACAATTTCAGTCAATTTATAAATATAAGAGTTTATTAATTTAAAGTATATCTTTGCGATTTATTTTCTCGCTTCGATATACTTATTTATATGTGCGAATAAAGATTTAAAGTGAGATCAAAACATTCACGATTTAATTTAATTCGTTTGATGACTTTTATGTAATTTAATTGTTTAATAAAATTACAAGATCGTTTCCATTATCTTGAGCTCTTATTAGTTATTCATTGATTGTTTTATTTAAAAATATAACAAGAATGAAAACTTGATAATTTTTGCCTTTTCTTTAAATTCGTTATTAGTCATAAAATTAAAATCTGATATAACTATATCGAATCAACCTTTTTTTATGCACCGAGTTAATATCTACTCTAATTTTGAAAATGCCTTTTTATAAAATTTATATTATTATATAAATACGAATTAATTTATACGTTCGTAAATATGCAGTTAATCTTTGAAAAGAAGATGAGGCGCAAATAATTGCAACTCGTAACTGTAAAATATGTAATGATATGAGAATCTTTATTGCATCTTTAGTTAAAGTTGATAAACAGTGCAAGACGGCATAAAGACATAAATCAAGTGCAAAATAAGAAAAAATATCTAGATAACTTTCATTCATTTAATTAATAATTGGGTTATAAAAATTTTAAATAGCGCTACACTTTTACAGTTAATACACTTATCTACATAAGCGCGGATCGTGTCGATATGTGTGCTAATTATAGAATAAATATTAACAACTTGATTATGCAGTATTTGATTATTGTAAAATTTAATTAACTTTCTTCCAATTTATTTTTTTCGCACTCGGTAAAATTTCATCATTGTTAATATCTATACCTGTACGCTCACGTTGCCCTGGCGGGAATTCAAAGTACCACCTCCTTTTTTATCATCCCTTGTACCTCGCACTTGGTTGAGTCGGAGCGTCACCCTCGGCGAGCTTCCAGACTGCCCAGTTCCCGATCTATCAACTGTAGAAAGAACAAAATGTTTGTTAATTGTGTAGACAATGACGGAATGCTAACAAATGTTATATTCCATGGAAGTATAGATCTTTATAATGTGATGAGAGAGTAAGTATACTAAGAAAGAATATGTCTAAGCAATAGAAAGAAGAAGGGAAGGGAGAAGAATGAGAGAGATCCAAAAGAGATGCGCTATACAGTCGCATTTATCCTCAATTAAGCAAAGCTTACAGAATTATATTTTTCAAAAAGGGTAAAAAAAGACGCCAAGTACTTACACACTCGTAATGTATGTTGTAAATCCAAAAATTCAACCCAAGTGGTAGTGTAGTAGTGTAGCTTTACTTCTCCTTAACAAAATTATTATATTACAAATTGCGTTACCTAACTCACAACCCAAGTGTGATGTATATTTTTCAAAAAAATGTATAAAATCTTTAAATTGTGCCAAAAAAAACCTTTTGCATTTTTAAGATATTGAACTCAAGTGGTACGCGTATCACTTTTCGTACAATTGACACAATTTAAAGATTCATACATTTTTTTGAAAAATACACATCACTTGGTTTGAATTAGGTAATGCAATTTGTAATATAATATTTTTGTTAAGGAGAAATAAAGCTACTACCACTTGGGTTGGATTTTTGGATTTATAACATACATTGTGCGTATAACATACTTGGCGCCTTTTTTTTACCTTTTTTGAAAAAGGTAATTTTACACTGATTTGGTATACATGAAAGTTCCAAGGCGATGTCTACCAAGGAGCCAAGTATTTAAAAAAGTTGGGGTACTCTTGCAACAGCATATTTTTGATAATAAATCAAAAGTCAAAAAGTCCTGTACCACTTTTTCCCTCCGTCAAACAATTATCGAGATATCGTAAGCTAAATACTGAAAAAGTTTTTAAGTTTTCCTTGAATATCTCAAAAAGGAGATTAGGAAAATAAAAAATGTTTCAGACAAAAGTTGTTCAAATTATTTATAAAAAGATTATATATCAAATTAAAGGATGGAGGTTTCCATTTAAAAAATTTAATTTGGACCCTACTCAATCCAATGTCCTGTGTTGGACAGACCCAAAATCTAATAAGATCGTCTATTGACCCACCTTTGAACCCTCCAACTTTTATCTGAAACATTTTTCCAATAAATCAATACTTTCAGAGATAGCTTGTAATATTTTGAATGCCCCACCCTGTATATAATAGCATTTATAAAACTAACGAGTAGAAGTTGAATTAAATTTTATTCAAGCTAATCAGAACCGGCTTGGAATTAAAACCACGGTACACAATTAAAAATTCAATTTAAAAAAGTAGAAATTAAAATTTTAAAAACATTCAGAAAAGATCCATCTATTAAACAATAACCTAGACTAATTCGTAATTTATTGCATATCCCCGTAGGGTTCGCAACCTACCACCCACAATACTATCCTTCTCCTCTCACTTTAACTCACTTTGGATCAACGGCTTAACGTCTCTCTTTCCGAAAGACGGAGCCCAGTGTTTTCTCCGCCCAAGAGCCTATCTTGCAGGCGGAGGGGCGCATCAGCTATCGGAAAAACATTCCATGCTTACATGGCTCTAGTGGACTCGAGAACCTGTGGTTCCTCAGATTACGAGTCTAGCGCTCTACCACTGGACCACACTGCCGCCCTATCAATAACCTAGACTAATTGATGGAATTTAAGTGCGCATGCCCACACGTATGTGCGTATGTATGTAAAATTATCTGTGTAGAATGTTTTTATTTCAATGAGAACAAATACCTATCTCAAAATCAATTTATATTAATGAGATTTGTCTTTTATCAAAATCTCTTAATTTTAAATTGTTGTAAAAAATAAAAATGCTAATGATATTTTTATAACTTTGATAACTTGATTCTTTAGAGAAACATATACTATAAAATATATACAAGGTGATTCAAAAGGTTACTGTCAAACTCAAGGAGCATGTAGAGGAGTCAAAATAGAACAACTTTCGATTAAGAACCCATGTTCTCCGAAACCTAAGCCTAACCAGTCAGTACAGACCTTTGAATATTTAAAAGTCAGATAACATACCAATGAAATGATCATAATTTGCTACTCTTCCACTAGTTTTATTCTGTTGTTGTTAAGTGAGATTACGTGAGATACCTGGGCTATTTGAGATGCGCCAGAGTTCTGTTGGACGATGCAATGCTTGCATTGAACGTGGAGGTCGCCAATTCAAACACCTTTTGTAAACTTTTACTTTGTGCTAGTGTACTCCTTAATAACAAAACCTTAATAAAAATAAAATAAAGCTAGTGGAAGAGTAGCAAATTATTAGCAATAGTACGATTATTTCTTTGGTATGTAATCCGAGCTCCATACGTTCAGAGGCCTGTACTGACCTTTGGCTTATACTTCGGAGAACATTGGTTCCTAATCAAAAGTTGTTCTATTTTGACCCCCCTCTATACGTTCCTTAAGTTTGGCAGTAACCCCTTTTGAATTAGCCTGTATATAACAGTGAAATTTCTTGAAAACAATGACATCTATGACGTGACTCACATCGGAATCATGTGCACTCTTTCAAACCAAACAACCAATTGTCTGAAGCATGTATTTCGGCAAATCAAAAATAAAAAAGTTTTTGGGGTATATGTATATATATTTTAAAAATAACTAATATTTGTTGAAACATAAAGTGCATGATGTGTGGCCGTTCCGAAATTTTTGATTGCCAGGATATCTAAAAAATTATATATGTATATTTATTCATGTTATTTAAAGTTAATCAGTTTATCAATTTTCGAGATGACCTTGCAACCAAAAATTTCAGAACGGTCGCACATAACATTTTAATAAATATTTATAGTTATTTTTACATAAATAAAACATGATGGAAATGATAAATAAATAGTGTAGCAAATATCCATGCAAAACTGCAAGTTTCCAAGTTTTTTGTTTATGAGAAAAAAATTTTTAAAAACTGCTCATTTTTCAGGTACTTTTTAGCGAATACCCCTTTAATCAACATGGCACGTAATTGTCTATCAATGAACTAATGTCTGATCGTCATACAATTCCGTCATATGCAATCGACAATCATTATGTATACGAGACACGCGCGCGCTCGTACTTGCCACAAATTGCAAAATGATATGTCGCTTCGCTGCTGAGTTGGACTTTTTTCAGAAGTGCAATCACCCTGTTGATGTCGATGGACGCAGCCAGCGAACGCAAACGTGTCCCGTGTACTTGCTAGTCAGCATTCTCCTCCTCCTCCTCCTCCTCCTCCTCTCTCTCGCTCCTTCCTTCCCCTTCTCCCTCTCTTCCTTCGTCAATTCGTTCTCTCTTTCTCCTTCCTTTCTTACCCGATGCCGTTTCTTCCTCTCGCGCAGTCTGCTTCTTTGTGTTATCTTGCTCTTTCGAGTCTCTCGTCTTGGCCGATTAAACGAGAATGTCGGTTCCTTCAAGATTTACCTTTGGTTCGCGTGCTCACGGGGGCCAATACAACACGCACGATGCGCGCACACAGTCGTGCCATGGAAGAGTAAAATCGAAAACTCGCGCTCGGCCACGTGGTCGATCGATTTATCGCGAGGGAAAGTTAATCGCGCCAAGAAAAATGGATCTCCGAATCGAGTGACGTGCCGCAGTCACGTCTGTCACGTTAATGCAGCCGCCGCTGGTACACGTATCACAGCGCCAGCGCCGCGGCTAACTGCTTAGCTGTGCTACGTGCTACACTGTGCAACGAGGGCCAGGCACATGCGGAGAAGAGGAAGCGGTCGTGGCCGTTCGCTCACGAGGCCGTTTGAGCGACTGTGTCGCCGCGTCTCTGTCTTTGGAGTCATCGTGGAGAATGATACCGACCCGACCCGATCCGATCCGATGCGATGCGACACGTCATTTTCCGAAAATGTCATCTCTAATTAAGCATCATCACTGATGGTTCTTGTAAGCCATTATTACCAATCCGCACGCCGCGCCGCGCCGCGCCGCGCCGCGCCGATCGTCTGTTTTTAATTAAATATAGTTCAAGGACATTTTACACAATCGATCGTTATTACATCGATCATTATCTGAGAAAAACATTGATTATACTTTTTGCATAATATAAAATGTAAAATATTGGAAACATCTGTGTGCATAAGCCGAATTTAACATTTTGATATTTTGATTGAAAAGATATCCACTACAAGTACCTAACCTACAGTATATTTTCTTTGATTCATCTTCTTATTTTGTGCATAGAAATATTAGGGTACGATTATTAAAAAATAAATAATTTATGAGATATTTTATATTTTACATAAAATATATCGTAAAAATAGGTTACAAAAAAGTATAAATCTGTATCACGTAAACTATTAATTTTATCTTGTTACTTTTTTATGATTAGAATGACTATATGGAAGAATATTATATTAAAAAAATTATGATTGTATTAACCCGAGAACGGGCGGCACCCGGCGCGGCGGGCAGTTACTTAAACATCCCAGTATCCTGAAAAAAATGAAGCTCACATCTCGGTAATTTTTATGTGCTTCTTTCGTTTTTCAAAAATATTTTTGTGGATTCTCCTTACTTTTTTCGGAAAATATGTTGAGTAAATCTTAAATTAAATTTTGTTTTTTATTTCTGCGAGAGCAGATATTACAGTAATAATATTATATTACATGCTCAATTCTGTGTCAAATCTATATAACTTTTCTGCCGGTGAAGTTTATTTTACTTTGTAAAATTTATTCTTGAGATAGCTTAGAATCGTGACGTAAGTGGATTTCCGAGACTATAGAGAGAGAGAAAATTCTCAGAAATGAATTTATATATAGCGAATGTGTCGCTTCCACCAGCAGTGATAAGGCTGTCCAAATGCATTATTTTATCGTTTATACATACACAGGCACAACTACATATAAACAACTATCATTATAGATACAAGCAATACATCTGTTCCAAGTTCCAAGTATTGATTACTTACTCTCGCACCTTTTCAAATAAATTTTATGTTTGGTTTATATCGTACGACATATCATTGTATATTTGCACTCTTTTTTTTTTTTCCCTTCACTTGTCTTGGACTTTCACATTCTTTAGTACTATATATTTTTACTTGCATCACCATTATAACAAGGAAAAAGATAATGGGAGCTTTCTCTATAGCAAGCGACACAAGTGTCGTTTTGTCTTTGTTACTCATTGCCAAAAAAGAAAGATAGAACGCGACGTTTGTGTCGACTCGTCGTGTCGCTTGCTGGAAAAAGCTTCCAATATTAATTTACTGAAAGTATATGGAAAAGAAAAGCCACTTAAATGTTGAAATATTTGTAACTTTTTATGAGAGATTATAATTTTTATAGGTAAGGATATCGCTATATGTAATAGCACACGCATCTATCCTATGTGGCTGATGTCATTTCCATAATATCGATAAAAGAAATTTTAAATGTTATTAGGCAGAATTAAATTCCCGAGAAAAAGTTGATAAATATAACAAAACAAAATTATATGTGAGCATATATTGTGTGAAATTATATAAAATTTTTCATCACATCTTGTTTACGTCTGATATTATATGCAGGGTATTCTATTATTTTTCTCAGCATGCACGCATGCACGCACGCACACACACAAGAACATACGATATTATATGTACGATAATATTTTTAATATTTGACGAAACAGAGAGAAGGAATTTAAAGAATTACAGACAAACAAGATGTGGTGAAAAATTAAAATAAATAATTCTTTAGGAAAAGTGAATAAACCAAATTAATTCGTTGGAAATGTTTCCTAGAATAATTTTAAAATAAAAAATTAAACGATCATGTTTTTACAAAAACAATAATTACAATGTACATGTATGTATGTACATACATCATCTCAAAATCTCGGGTACTCGCACAACTCGTGCGCGTTCGTGTAAAAGAGTCACGGTGCGCGGTCTCGCTCCGCGCGTACTTGACGCGACACAATACCGTGTCTCTTGATATTACAAAAGAGACGCATTTAATATACACATATGCATACGTCAAAATGTTATATAGGTAATAATAACCGACGTAAATAAAACTTGCATCATTTATTAACGAGTTTATTAATAAAACATATAATCTTAATTCATGCGTGTTTTATTACATCTTCTTATGCATCATGTAAAAGTTCAATTAAAATATTTTGAAATTTTATCATGTACAGGGTGTGTCAGACCACTCGACCCACCCGATTTTTTTGTAAACGCAAAGTGAAAAGAAATTGGATAGAAATGTCAAGTCCTATATCCTATATCTGAAGAATCGAATATAAGGGCATTTTCGCGTTTTTCGGAACTGACCGGAAGTAGTCCGGCTACTGCGCGGTCAACTTAAAAATTTTAAATGAAAACATGTGTCGTGTAGATGAGTATCGTTGGATAGATGTTGAAAAAAGAAACATTTTTTATTTGAATTAACATAATCGCAATATCTCCAACCGTTGAGGAGAAACGACTGGCCGCCAACTGAATGATAATGGTGTAGTATAATAACAAAGTTTTGCATCCGAAACGAGATATATTACTTTTATTAAGCCTTACAAATGGTCAATGATGTACCTTCCGTCTTGATTTAAACAAAGACGGATTCTGTTTCTGATGCTGTTATCTGTAGCTGAAAGGATTTCTGCATCGCACTTAATGATCGACATGCTTCCCGAATCCGTCCGAGACCAGAATCCCGTCTTTGTTTAAATCAAGATGGAAGGCACATTCAACATTTGTAAGGCTTAATAAAAGTAATATCTCTCGTTTTTTTTTTTTTTTTTTTTAATACGAAACTTGGTTATTATTACGACACCATCACCATTCAGTTTTCCACAGTCGTTCCTCCTTTGATGGTTAAAGATACGCGTGACTATGTTTGAATAAAAAATGTTTCTTTTTTCAAGATCTATCCATCGACGATACTCTATACACGACACATGTTTTCATTTAAAATTTTTAAGTTGACCGCGCAGTAGTCACTACTTCCGGTCAGTTCTGGAAAACGAAAATATTCTCATTCAATTTTTCGGATAGGATATGGGGGGGGTTTAACATTTTTCCTCAATTTCCTCTCCCCTCGTGTTTACAAAAAAAAAAAAAAAAAAAAAACCGGGTAAGACGAGCATATGTACATACGAGGTGTTTTATATTTCATATCAAAATATGTCAAAATAAAATATCTCATAAATTGTTGATTTTTTGATAGTTGTACTAGAGTAGTATACTTTTATATGCAGATTAACTATTGTAGATAAAACATATTGTATAAAAAAATTATATAATTTTTATTTAAAAAATGGCGATATCCTTCACATGCTTTTAAAAAATTATAATTTTGTAAAAACTGATTTTACCATTATTTTATCCTCCTTTATATCATATAACTTGTCTGAAACATTTTTCGCTACGTCGCGTTCCAAGCTATTATCAAGCTATTATCCCTCAAGGAACGCGACGTAGCAAAAAATGTTATATAGATAAAAGTTGTATAGTCTGGAGAAAATTTTTCGTACAACTTATAATTTACAAGTTTTTCGAGGTGAGCAAGTGTTTAGGTGCCGCACACCCTGTATTACAGGTACCTTAAATAACAATCCAACAAAAAAATCTGATAACAAATGTGAAATAAATAAATAATAAAAAATAAAAATATCGCGGAACAAATATTTCTACGAAGGTGTTTTTTTTTTGTCGAAAAGGTACAAGAACAAGAATAATCTCAAAGATTTCTGACGAATAAATTTAAGGATTGTGTTTCTTGTAACTGAGGCGTGTGCAGACGCACGCTTCTTCGACACAATCAATTTTACTTTTTACATTTTAATAATTGACCATGTTTTATCATTACATATCGCACAAAGCTTTCTTTTATAGATCTGACGTGCGGGCACACTGTCGTGATTAGCAAAAGTCTTTGTTGGAACATTATACGATATTATATACTTGAAAAGAACTTTGAATTAGAATCGAAACGTCGTGAATTATTATTAATAAAGATTGCCAGTTATAGTTGAGACTATATGCGTTTACGCTAGACCAAGTACGGCTAAAATCAATGAATAAATATAAGATAAGCGTGTACGATACATGTACGTATGTGTGTGCGTGCGTGCATGCGTGCGTGTCATGTTCAAGTCTAAATTAAAAACATTGTTTGTTTTCATTATCTTATTATATTTCGAGATTTAGCAGGGCCAAGTTATTTGGAGTGTACATTTTTTATTTCAATTAAATATTATATACATTTAATAAATCTCTCGTATTATCTTTTGGTGGATTTCAAAATGTATAATTTTTTAAAACGTTTATCATATTTCTTCTTTTTATTTGGTACAATTTAACTTGACACTTTTTTTGAAAAACATTTTTAACATTTTTAAAATTATGAAATGTTAAACAACAGTCATTATTCATTTGACTAATAAATATACCATTTATCTTGCATAATATTTTATATCTTTTATAAAAGTAAGATTTCGAGGAGGACAAATAATGGTAAAGTCGATTTTTTCAGGCCACACACAAAGGTTATCACCATTTTTTAAAAATAGAATTGTATGATTTTTTTTTTTACATAATATGATTCTTCTAATTATTATACACAAAAGTATTGAGGTAAAGTTACCATAAAAACCAATAGTTTACGAGATGTTTCACATTTTATTTTGCAACATTTTGACTTGTACGTAAAATAAAAAGTTGACTTTATTTGACCATGATGACGCCTCATCTACCTCTACCCAAGGTCATATTTTTTTAAATAAAAATATGTAGCCTTTAAATGGCCAATATATGCAGGATTTATCACATCGCAAAAACAAGATTCCGATATCTCTATGCATGGTTTCGGACAAGTTCAAGTGCATTGATTAAAACAAGACACCCTGTTTATATGGAGAAACCAATATTATTATTATTTATAATTGTTAAAAGCGATATTGTTTTATTTAATTATAATGTATTATCTAATTATAATTAGAATACAATGGGCGTGTTCTTCATGTCGTAAGTTTTTATGAGATGAGACACTTTTAGCTAGCTTATTTTTTGTTTTTATTGTTTTATTGTATGTTTGTAGAATCACTTTATGCCAAAAAAGGATCATTTTTTAAATATTAAAAATAATTTTTTAGAATTTTAATCATCTTGTAATATAGATGTGTAGGTAGTTTTAGGAATAAAAAGGAATATTTAAATTAAACACTGCAAAATTTGCAACATGTTCAAAGATATGCGCTGTCAAAGTATAAGTGAAGCATTGAAATATGAATGTTGGGGGGAAACCGGGGCTATCTGTCTACGGGGGGGCTATGTGTCCACAGTACTGCTATCTCAAGCTGTTGAGAGATAGACATCTCTACTATTCCAACAAATAATTGAAAAAAGCTTCACGTAAGAGATTTAAATGTTGTTTGTTTTCTTGCGATGTTTTTCACAGACATTATATTTATGCGTTACGTAAGAAAGCGAAAACGATTACCAACTTTTTTCGATGGTCGAAAAATTTGTTACAAGACAGTATAGTTTAACTCTTATATTAGGGCAATCAATTTATAATATTATCAATTAATATATAATTATCAGAGGCGTGAGAAGCGTCAAATCTTGTTTTCGTATAATCTATAAAATTTGCAACATGCTATAGCTAAAGACTGAAAAATGTGGTCGGGGGCTATCTGTCTTATTTTTGATGGGACAATATGTCCACACATTTCAATGACGGATTGTTCTTTTATACATATATAGATAATGGCGCGTAATTACAAAAGAAAGACGGATAAGGTAGACGCGGATAAGGTAACTACCTAATAAAATTGTACTTACAAGAGCGATTAAAAGAATAAAAATCGAGCGAGAATCTTTCCGTAAAAACGGCATTAGAATTTGAAATAAATGTTTGGATTCTCACTCGCTAGTCGCTACTGTAATAAAAAAGTGACATACGAGCAGCTGCTTGATCCTGCGATTCAAGAATCGCGCATCTACATCGTCAATTTTCATTTTAAAAATACACGTCAAGTAATATAGTAGTAATATACGTCAAGTATAGTATAGTATAGTATAGTACAGCACAGTACAGTACAGTATAGTATAGTATATACGTCAATATATAGATGTTTGTCTTAAATTATTTAGTATTTTCTATTTCAAACGCTGCTGAGGAAAAAGTAAAGGATTTAAATGCAAAAAAAGGATTAAAGAATTGAGGGGTACGTTGAATTGAGAAACTCACTACATTGATTTTGTAACGGACTCATCAGTTGTTTGTGTGTCACCGGATATAAAGAAAAGTCAGCTCCACGCAGGCGCTCCTATCAGAAAGTCTACACAAAACGCCGGTTACTGCTCTGTGACTCTTTCGACTAGGCAGTTTTTTCAATATTATATATTAATAATAAATAATATTATAAATAGATGAGTATAAAAATTAATATGAAATAAAGTTTTTTATTACGTGGACAGATAGCCCCCCTTGAACGTGACCAGATAGCCCTGCATATGGGGCAGATCTGTCTACGCTCTCGACTACTTGCCTACTTGTAAAATCTCTTCAAAATTTTAAAAGATGAACGATTCTAATTACGTTTTTTTTTTTTTTTTTTTTTTAACAAAAAGCTTGAAAGGTTACATTAAAATGTTTAGCCAAATATCTTTATTAGTTTTTCAGTAAACTTAAAAAAAGCGTAAATTGTGGACTATCATAGCCCCCCCCCCCCCGGTCTCCCCTATAAGATTGCTTAATTTTTAAAAGTTGGTAGTTATATAAAGCGGTAAGTGTAATAGACCATCCAGTTTTCTCTATAGAAATTTGTGTAAAGAGTGTTGAAGTTTTATGAGAAATACAAGAGTAATTTATTTATTGCATTATAAATAATTTATATAGATGTTGTAGATGTTTTAGACTGCACCTTGAAATCTCTTATTCCATATTAAGAATAAAATTAAAATGCAACTAAACATTTATAACAAAAATTCTACATTTATGACAATATTTTATCTAATAATATAGTAAGCAAATTTGCAAATACTCGATATAATTCTTAAAATTCTATGAATTACAGTATTTCAAGATGATTAAAATGATTATTGTCGTCGACCCAGATCATGACTTTATGACTATATTTATAATACAGTTTATATAAAAATTATACAAGATTCATGGGAATGTTGAAACAGAAAAATAGTAGAAGGGCTATTTTTACTAAAATAAAGAAATTGATTTGTTTTAAAATTGTGTAACCTTTCTATATTATATTTCTTCCTTTTATTACCTTTCAAATCTGAACTTGGCCAAACTTGAACGTACAGAATTATAGGAAAGTGTACAGTTATTATTGAAACAAATAAATTTATGGTGTTGAAAAAGAAAAAAGTAATTTACCTTTATTTTGCGGTGGTGTCCTCCGCATCTCACAGGGGGCTCCACTGTCCTCAGCAACGTGCGATGCAGCGGTGGCGATACTTCCGGCTGCGTGTTGCTGTTGGTACTGCGTTTGATGTTGGTAGGATTGATGTTGCGTTTGTTGCTCTTGTTCCTCGCTTGATGGCGCTGCTGTTGCCGCCGCTGCGTCTGTTTCAGCAGGAGAGCATGGGCGGCTGTTGGGAGCGGCTGTTGCACTCTCTTTAGGTGAACCAGCAGCGCCTGCAATGTCTGTTTCTACAAATGAGTTCACAAAAGATCTCCGTGCCGAGCTCTTTTGGAGATTTTTTTTCATGGAATGGTTGTGCAAATAAACGCGATACGGCGAATCTATTGGTTATTTTCAGCATGACATAATAGTGCGACAGGTGCGAAAGGTTAGAACACCATTTCACTAATCAACTTGACGATATTGGCGCAATATCAACAAGCTGGCAGTCGCAGGGCGACTTTTATGAGTAATATATATTTTTTTTTTCTCGGAAATTTGGTGAGATCTTTAGTAACGCACAGAGACTCACCACAGAGAATCACTTTGCGTCAACTATTATTGATTGTCAACTCGATTGTCAAATTTACCGAGGAATAAATCGCGCAATTCTTCTATTTCCAAGCCTTCGTGTGTCCTCCAAAGTGTCCTATAGCTAATCAATTGTTTTAATTGGCAGGAATTAATTACACGCGTGAAGATTATATCACGATGTTCGATTGCTTCGATGGGTGACAAATGAATTGTCGTTATTATCGTCCATTATAATACAGTACAGTATCGATGATATGAAAGTCCGGCAGTAAGTATAATTTCTCGTCTTCGCGATTCAATCGATGTCACAATATTCGATCACTATCCCCTCCCCCCTCCCCCGCCCCGCCCCGCCGATGACTGTATGCTGTATGCCGTCGGCGATACAAAATATCGAACCTACGATTCTCGCGAAACTAACAAGAGGATTGTCATGCAGAAGCAAACTCGACAGACTCGACTCGGCCGAAGCACGTACAGCGACATCTAACGATCTGCCAAGAGAAGTCTATATATAAGTTTATACCCGACATATACGCGCGATCACACGACTCTTCGCGAACTGGTGGCCATGTTGCACGGCGCGACAACCGCTTGCCTCTCAGGCACCGCCTGCGCCTCTCTCTACTCCTCCACCCGTTATGCACAATGACGTGCCACATATACCATATAGCATTCGCGCGCGCACAGAGCCGCGAGTCCTAGAGAGGACACGAGGACAGGAAAGGTGTATATTAGTTTCTAATTCAGCATTCTATACAGTTGGGGGTTCTTGCGCTGTTGTTATCCATTGCGCTGTATTTTGCAGTCCATCGCTCTACCACACTTCCCCCCTCCGCACAACCATAAAACTCCCCTAAATTATTATATTCCAATATTAAAATTATTATTATTATATCGTCAAATAAAATATTATAAAAGTTTTATAATATCAGAACCCAACACCAATTTATACATTTCTTAAGACTTATTTCTTTTAGTTGTCAAGCTTCAATATAAAAAAAAGTCGATTACATGCAAAAAATCTTGGCGCTGCGCTGTTAAAAAGTATTATACTACATATATATATATATATATATATATATATATATATATATATATATATATATCATACCTTAAAGTATTCTGAACGCGAGAACGAGTTATTTACATATTCGTGAATATTTATCGGAAATATTTAATAAATATCTATATTGTATACTGATAATATTTATATTTTATAATTTATTCCTTTATGTGACTAAAGTATCTGTCCATTTTTTATTGACTGAAAATATTTTGAGGCCAACAATGCCAAGCATTCTTTTGGTAATAATAGTTTTTTAAATATTGAATAATTAAAAGAAATAAATTTTATGAAATTTATAGATTAGTGTCAGCTGGGGTCTGATATTGTCAAACTTTTGTGAGATTTTATTTGACGAGATACGATAAGGAGAGGATGTCCGATTTTGCAATTTTTGCGAAACAGGATCAAACCTATTCTAATAAATATCCAACATAAGTAAAGACAAGCTCAACGATATATATTACATTTGTATTTTGTATACCTCAAAAATGTTCAAAATCGAGTTTGAAAGTCAAATTTTCGAAAAATTCAAAAAATATATTTTTCATTTACCTGCTCCCGCTTTATCTGAGTCAGTGTTTCAGGATCATTTTCATTAATTTTTGGCAGCGGAACATGAACTTGAAAGAACTGAGAGAGATCGGCAGCTGGATGTTTGATTTCGCTAATATATAAGATGAATTTCTATTAGCCATTCTAATAATATTATACAGACTTACACTCTGTAATACTTGCAATAAAAAGTAATGTACTTGATGACTGATGACAGAATCGATGAAACCTAAGGAATAGAACAATATTCTCGAAAAAGAAGTACTCAGATATCTGGCTGCAACGAGACCGGGTTGTAAGGCCGGCGGGTTGTTCATAGTCGGATTTTACACTTGAGACCGTCTCAAGTACGATTTTAAGATGTTATGAACCAATCACAGAGCCGTGTAGTATTAGCTTCTTAAGACATTTATTAAGACAGGCTTGAAACGAATCAAGATCCGACTATGAAAAAATACGGGCCTAAGAAATAATACGTTTCTGTCAGAATGTAAAACCAATGATTAGGAATTCCGTATTTGTGTTATTTATTAGAATAGGTATTTTGATCCCGTTTCGCAAAAATTGCAAAATCAAACATCCTCCTTTCATATCAAAACATAACAATTCAAATTTTATAGAATTTAGTTGGCATCAGTTTTTTTATATCAAATCTTTTGAACAAATAATGAAAGGATTTTTATTCACTAGGGTGTAAAAGCATAAATTGTTGAAACATTTAAGACCACATAAAGATTTAATTGACAACAGGGTCGCTGTTTGTACTGAACGCTATATTTTATATTTTGTAATTTTCTATTACATAATTACAGCAAGAACAGAACGTTTTGCGCAAAGAATCGAGTGCATGAATCAACACGATAACAGAGTGTTTACAGAGGATTCTGTAATTAATTCTCAAAAATGGTTTTTTGAAACATAATTTTGTTTCAAGTATATGGTTGAATTTGTAAAAAAATAGCCTTTTACCGTGTGAAATATATATATACACATGTATGTGCATATACATATTTTTTTATATATAAATGCATATTTTTGTATTGACAAAAGAAATAAGTGTATATGATTCTGTAGAATAATACATTGCAATCCACTGTCCCACAATAGTACTGAAATGACACTTTATTTTGACTTTTGAATGCCGATACAATCCAAACGGTTGATTATTGTGAATCTTGCTAATTGTAACTTTTGATCAGCATCACATAAGCTATTCATTTCCAAAGTTTCTGCTAATTTCACTGAAACCCAATTTCTGTAAGAATATGGCGGGGTCCTTTCATCAAAATTGGAAGGGGGTAGCCTTCTAAAGTCTTACCGAGTGTGACCTACCCTTGTTAACAGTTGTAACGTCCTTTTTATTTATAATTTTTGAGATTGCGTTTGATTTTTTCAATATAAAGATAATTTTTGAGCAAGAATGTCAGAATGCAAATATGTACAAATAATTTTATCCATAGAAGAGTATACTTGGAAAGTATACTCTTAAGAATGTCTTCATCTACAAAAAAAAAAGGGCTAAATAATATATAAAACTGTGTTTAATAAAAGTACTAACATATATTTTTTCATTTTTTATTTTCTTATAGTAAGAAATATGTTATATATGGTTTATTTTTGAATTTTTTAAAAATTATAATTTTATTTCCAATTTCTGTTCAATATAAAACAAATATGTATGAATAGGATTTTTTCTTAATATCGTGTTTTTTCGAAAACCAGTCATTTAGACCATTACGGTAGAAATAGATTAATCTTCAATAGTTGTAGTGAAACGTATCTAATAATATTGTTAATTTTTCATTTTTTTATTACTTTACGATTATGTGATTATGACATGATTGGTATATTGGTGCACCTACAACCATTCAAGATTCTTTTTATAATATTTTAGAGGAAAAAATTGTTAAAAAATTTCAATTTATTGATTTATTGTTTACACTCCTCTCTATATGTTTTTCAGATATGAGACAGATATTAGACTGAGGAGATCTCAGAATCTCCAAATTTAATATCAATTTTCTGCAGGTACAACTAATTAATTCAAGACTAGAACAATAAATTAGTATTTAATTATATCATACGAGCTTATAAGTTGTTTGGCGTTGCCCGTCGAGGAATCCGTGAAAACACATTTTACCCCTTTTTATCTCGTTTGTAAAGCAGAAAGCCTAATAATCGTAGTCGTAGTCGTAAGTCCGTAACGCACAAAGATCGACAAACATAGGTACGTATTTACGTCAATCTTTGTGCGTTGACTTACGACTATGACTACGATTATTACGGCAAGTCTTTCTGCTCAGGCCCTAAGAAGGAATTTTTAGAAATTTGACTCCGACCGGGATACGAAAGGGGTAAAATGTATTTTCACGAATTCCTCGACGAGCAACAGCTTAAGCTCGTATGATATAATTAAATACTAATTTATTGTTCTAGTCTCGAATTAATTAGTTGTACCTGCAAAAAATTGATATTAAATTTGGAGATTCTGCGATCTCCTTAGTCTCCTAATATCCTCATATCTGAAAAACTTGAAGAAGAATGTAAACAAAAAAAATTGATAAATTGAAATTTTTCAACAATTTTTTCCTCTAAAATATTATAAAGAGAATCTATATTATACATGTATATATTGTATATTAGACATATAAACATAGATATATAAAAAATACATATATGTATTTTTTAACTTTAATTCTTAGAAGAATAAAGATGATAAAGCAATCTTAGAAGACAATATTCTTAGAAAACTATTCTATTGTTTATTAATAGAATTTTTATCGATAATTGATTATAATTTTTGTTATTTCAACTTACCATTTATTTCCCTAGATGCATTTATATCATAGCCGTTCACAAGCACCTGCCGTACTCGAAAGTCCTCCTTGCGACTGATTGTTGTCTGGACGGGGGATTCTCCATTTTTATTCGACCAGCGACCTTTTGCACCGCGTTGTTGTTGCAACGATGACGCTCTTGAAGAGGTATTCGTTACACTCGTATTTTCCGGACGATTTCCACCTAGTTGCAAAATGAAATATTGTGATTATTAAATCGTCTAAATAAAATAAATTTCGTAACAACTTGGAATAAACACAAAATTAGGTATAAAATATTTGAATAAAACCAAGTATTATAAATAGACTTGGGATTATATGCAAATTTCATATTTGTTACTTTTTGCATATTTTACGAAAGCACAATTAATAATGTGAACAAATTATAATGTTTACAATTAACGTTAATTAATTTTTATATCTTTACTCAATCTACTCAAACATTTTCCACAAGTTTGCATATTTATATAAATTTTGCATATAATTGAATAATGGATTTTTTATTCTTGCTTAAAATATTTATCCAAAACAGAAAAATTAAAGTCGTATGAAAATTAAGTCCTAGGTCATTTTATGTATTTAAAATTTATTTCAAATCAAAGATGCATAAAATTGGGACAAAAAACGTTTTGAAAACGCAATAAAAATTGAGTTTCTTATCAATTGTCAGCATCTGAAGAGGCTATTTCTATATAATTATTAACAATTTTATTGTCATATCAGCCACCATACTAAAGTGATACGCTGTTCTTACGATGAATTCTCGTTTCTCGTTTGTTTTAAAAACCATAATTTTAGCATTACACAAATAAATTTGGCGCAAACTTTTCATTGAGTGATGTGCTGATAATGATTGTTAATAATTATTAGAGATGGTCACTATGGTCAGAACTATGCACAACTATCATTAACGGGCCTGTGGAACTATTGTTTAAAACCTCGAACGAACCAAGAACTTATTGTAGAAGCATAGCAGCATATCAGTAGTAATATGAGTGATGTGCTGATAATAATTGTTTAATAATTATTCAGAGGTAGAGGTAGAGCCTGCAGTCAGAATTATGTTGTAGAACTCGTCGAAAGCTATAAAATTCAATGGAGTAAAATTCGGAAAAAAAAAAAAAAGATTCGATATGCTGACTTCGCGAAAAGTCATACATAATATAGCATATCATTTCTGAACTTGCGTTTTTTTATCGTCAAATGACCAAAACCATTGTTAAAATTTATCAGAAACTATAAAACTCGATTATATGTAAAAAGAACTCTATAATTTTTTTTATATGCTGACAATTGATATGCCAACTTCCACACCACAGTATAAGTAAGACTTGCTTATACTGTGACTTTTCACACACACAGTCTCTCCCATGTCTTTGTTTTAATTCTTTTTCAACTGTTCTTGACGCTAATAGCTCTGAGCTATTCAGTTTTCCGTTAAACTATAAAATAAGTGAAATTAGTATAAATCTGTAAAATTATTTTTTTAAAAAAAGGTAAAAAAATGACGCCAAGTTACACGCGCCCCTCATCGTATAAACATTTGTACAAAAGATTAGATATAAAAAACTGATAAATCTAATGTTTCAACATTTTATACTTTTACACACTATTGGTCAGGAAGTTGCCCCAGTACCGGAATATAATATTTGCACACTTCTACAGTAGAAATGTGCAAATATCATATTATCCGATACTGGGGCAACAACCCACTCCTGGTATAGAACTCTTTGTGAAGAAGACTACTCTAGAACTCTTAAGAAATTGCCGAATTTCCGAAAAAAATTTTTGGCCTATATAAACTTGAAAATTTTCGAAAATAATTTTTTTTAGAAATTCGGCAATTTCTTAAGAGCAGCTGATATAGCCACCCGAAGAAGAGTTCCAACGATTATACATAATGATCGAAGCGCTAAAATTGAAAACAAGAAGGTTTATATGTATATAGCTCTTAAAAATTACAGAATCGTAAAGTTGACCTCCCACCCCCCCCCCCCCCGGGTCCTTCAAATGGTGTTTTTACCGCTTTAATCAACGAAACTCTTTCTGTTATCAATTGAGAACTCTAGAACTCTTCGGGGGGCAACCCCGAAACTGGTGCTTATTTTTTTCAAATTTTGAAAAAGTGGGGCCAACTTTACAGAGATGAACGAAACATGCAGGTCAAAAATGATTCGGAAACGTCTTCGGAAAGAAAGCTTACATCTTCTACTTAATCAATAAAAAAAATTCAAATTTTTGCAAATACAACATTTTCATCCTGGAATGATTTTGACTTTGTATGAGATGCCACTCTCCCATGAGTAACCTATTAAAGATTTTAGTCGTCGTTATTTATTAAAAAGTTGTGAACAAAAAAGTTTAAGAAATATAACAGTTTTCGAAACTTTATCAAAAATTTTTTTAAATAATTAGTGTGATCGATAGAAAAGAGATAATTGTGCATTAGATGATGGATTTTATTGCAATTATAGCTTTATTTTTATCATCTCTTCCTATATCCTATAGCAAACTTGTGTTTTTCGATAAGGAGTTTACTAACGATGGAAATTTTAATTTAGGGATGTTACCCTGTATAACGACGTTAATAATATTTCTTTTTTTTTACGCGTATCATTTGGGCTGCGGTCCCGATTTGACGCTACAAATGCTTCGAAGCATTCCTCTCTTCTCTTTTCTTTTGAATGAAGAAAGAAGGAGAGAAGAAGAACGCTGCTTCGAAGCATTTGTAGCGTCAAATCGGGACCGCAGCCTTTGATCCATCAATCATCGTGTCCCATGGTCGAACCCTTTAGCCCGCCTGTCAACTGCATGGTTGGTAAACCTGAACATGTGGGCAGACAGGGTGGCAAGATTCATTCGAATGAAGGAACTAGACCTTCCGCATTCCTTCGCGTTTCCTCCTGCGTAAAGACGCGTATAGATGACACGAGATTACGCAGCTATATAATTACCGCAAAAATGCAAAGCGTCCGATCTCACACAAACAATAACATGAGTCAACAAATATAACAATCGATGGTCATAGCTTATTGCCACATCGCCAGTTAGTTTGACAATTCGTCTGAAAGAACATTTTGATGAACTTGCATCACAGTTAATTATACATGAGAATCGCACACCGAGTGTGTCTCATCAATGCGATTCACAACCAGCGAGAAAAGCGCGCGCAACTTTACAGCGTTCACCATTACGGGCTTACTTCACGCCGTTCGGTTGTATTGGTCAATCACGCATTTGATCAGGGTGTTTGCCAACTCTGTTGGTCCGCGTTTTCCTTTTTCTCTTTTCTTTGACTCTCACCTGACACCATTTCCTGAGAAGTCATTTGCAAAAGTAACGCGAGCTGTTGCCGCTCAGACATCCGCGATGGGTAATAATCGCGGATACGACTGTTACTGCTTGCGGGCATTCCGTCCTCATAATTCATGTAACTCGTAGCACAATAAACGTGGGGGTGATAACGTGCAAATGTGCAGACGTAAAACGCGCACTCGTACGCGTAAAAAACAAACAAACACACACACACACACACAGATATGGGTGTTGCGTGTACGCGGTCCCGCCGCGCGCGGTTGGACCCGCCACGAGCAAAGATAACCTTAAAAACGCGCGGTCGATTCACGCCATTTTGACCAACCGAGCTTGCTCGGAATCAACAACAATGATGACAACGACAATGCGCGGTCACGCACGCCGTCACAACAGCAGGCGATGCTCATATATACGATATACACACAATAAGATTCACGGTAGCGTGCGATTCACAGATTGTCGTTTCCCGGGCCGATGATTTGATTTCACAACATGACATGTGTATGCGTGCGGGGTGCGGGGTCTTGGCTTTGAAAACGAGATTCGCGACACTGATTCCGGAACATGGTGCGCAATATGACGCAACATGTATTTGGTGTATGTACAGTTCCGATCCAGTGTGTTGGCACACTTGTGTCAACATTGCATTCGCGGGAATATTCAAGTTTGTGACATTAATTGATCAGTGCATGATTGCACGTATCCTACTAATTCGATTTCAGTTTCGTAGTACCTATATATTAGAATGTAGTAAATATGCATAAAAGGTTACACTTTACCGATTTTATCTCATCACTTTTATCTGGGTTTGACTCGATCAATCTCGATCCCAGCTCGAATTTGGTCCGCGATTTTCATGTTAAATTGTTCCAAATCTAAAATGCACTCGGATTTTTTTTTTATAAATTTGATTTACTTGAAATTTTTTAAAACAAATTAACATATATTGTTGGCCACAATTTAGAAATCTGAAAAAATTCTCAAAAATTCAATGTCAGATATAAAAAAAATTTTAAGCCTTGATGAGACCCACAGAGAGGCCAATTATCTTGGAAAATATTGGTTTAATGGGAAAAATGTTTCAGATAAGAGCTGTGGAGAGCCCATCACGGACCCAAAATCTAACAAGATCATTTATTGGTCCCCTAGCTTATTTGAACCCGGGCTTCCAGCTTTTATCTGAAACATTTTTCCAATAAACCAATACTTTATAAGATAATAATTGACCATTCCGGAACTTTTAGTACGCACGATATATATATATATATGTATATAAGGGCTGCACTTTGGGGAGCACGCTCCCAGTGCTATTTATATCATTCCATCTTTATCGCTCATTAGGTGTAAAATAAGGATAAAATAAGCAAATAGCGCTAATATAGCGCACTCCCTGAATATGCAACGCTTTATCGTTTAAAATCGTTTTTATCTTTAGATGCGCTTCATAAGAACGATTCGCATCTGACGCAGGCGCATATGAGAGAAAAAGAGATGAGTTTGTGCGTTATCCCTGTAACAAAACCAAAAACTCAAACTCAAAGCATGCAATATGCAGGCCGCGGCTGCGTTCGAAAACTTTTACTCGGGTGCACACCGCGTCGTTCCATCTTTGTTATTCACTAAAAGTTGAACAAGGACAGAACGACGCTAGTGTGCACCCGAGTGACCCGAGCAAAGTTTTCGAACGCAGCCCACAAGAGCAGGGCCGAGGGCGCAGGCATATGTTGGTGCGCACTTGCGCAGTGTGTGTATGTACGTATGTATGTATATACATACATATATCGAAACGCTGTCAAAGTAAAAGTTATTTACCGCCACTGCAGCGTTGTGGAAAGAATTAAAAGCAGGTATTTATATTTTACGTTAAATAAATGCTAGTCTTGATTTGTTATTTTTGATTCCACTTTCTGTGGAATAAAATAACACGAAACAACGAGCGTAGTTGGCCGGTTTTTAAGGTTATGTATATTATGCATGGGTATTGTGGAGTAGTTGTATTTTCATTTTTCATTTGCATTTCGTGCTGGTAAATTATAGGATGCTAATAGAATGACCAAGAGGTCAGGGGCATGCACATTAAATATTATTTAATATTTATAATATAAAATTTTCATTTATTTTTATTATGCTTTGAGGATTATTATACGAATTGGAAAGTGAGTTATACGATCGATTGTATTCTCTGTCCTGACTGTTTTTCGCTTTTTAGAGCGAAAATGTTTAAGCAGTCCGACGCGTGATGGCAAAATATGCTACCAAGTCTATCAAAACCAGGCATTACATTCAATATGACAGAGTATGACCAAGGTGAGGATTGATGGCTCTGCCATACTGATTGCTCCTCCAAGTGGATTCCCGGGTAAGTCATCATCTTGAACAGTTTAGAATAATATCATGATATATTTATAATGTTACACTTGGCAAGCAATATACCAAAAATACATAGATCTTTCATAGATTTAAATTCTGACTAGACATATCTTTCAAAATATCAATTTTCTCACTCGATCAATCGTAAAAAAAATTGATTAGATATTGTTGCACGAGTTCGAAATGTGACAAAATGATTATCTGGGACAGCACAAGCTAGCAAGTTGTTCCGATTCAACACATTTCTTCTAAAAATTGAACGTTTTGCCATCTGGCATACATGCATCTTGGATATACATATCCAATTTGATTTTTAGTTAGTATTAATACAACTTAATATATTAATATAATTTAATATTAATATTACTTGATAAAAGTAAAATTGGATATGTATATCCAAGATGCATGTATCATGGCAAAACGTTCAATTTTCGGAAGAATCATGTTGATTCGGATCAACTTGCCAACTTGTGTGGTTCCAGATAATCATTGTCACACATTTCGATCTCATACAACAATATCTGATTGATTATTTTCCTTATGATTGATAAAATTTTATCTATTTATTGTACATATATTCTTCAGATTTTTTCTAGACAAATAATTTTCTTACTTGGATACTATATATTTAGTTGATTTCCCCCTCTCTCCTACTATTCTTATAACCACCCACCATGAGAGGCATAGACATATAAAAACGCAGTAAAACATTTAAATTCTCAACTTTCTTTACAACTTTTTGGAATTTAAACATTTGTATTTTGTGATTCAACAAGCAAATTTGAATTTTAGTTCTACAATCATGCGTTTCACGATGTCTAGCCGTTTTTTTTAGAAAAAGAAATTTATTGAAGAATGTATTTTCGCCAATGTGTTTGATATAAAAATATTCAACCGAATCTGATCGAAAATGACCAGTACGTGCGCGTGCGCGCGTGCGTGCGTGTAATTCGCGTATAAAAATATAGCTTATTGTTATAGTATTAATTCGTTTCTACCAGGTCGAATATTCGGCAGCGAGTGATGCGTCTGCATATGCACCAGAATTTTAGAAATTTCTACAACGACGCAGATAGATTCCCTTCACTGTCGTAAATATTTTTTTTTTACTTGTTGATGACTGCTAAAGAGACGAGGAAGGTGAATAACAATATCTCGTGATGGCTATACATTACTTGTCAATGGATTCTACGTGGGTACGTATATTTAGTGATAATATTTTAATAATATATTAAATCAATAAAATCTTTATATAAAGGAGTACAATCCCCTCTAGGACCGAATACCATATTTTTGACGTTGGTTCGTTGTTTTATATCGACAATTAGACCAGTTTCTGGTACAATCTAATCCCAATTGGCGTGTTGGTCGGAGTTTGCTTCACCTATGCGGAAGCGCATACAGGTATGAGAATCGAATGGTATCTTGCAGAAGGTAATAAAGATTCCGAGGATACTTGAAATGGAAAAAAATTATTTGGTCGATGAATAAATTACAAAAGATAGATCAAAACAAGATTCTAAGTGGCTTTGCAAATTGAGCTTGCCGTATTATATCAATTTTACCTCAAATATTGAAAGAACAAGAAAATGTAGCTGAAATCATTAGATTTAATGACTAGGATACTTTCTATAACTGTGCCAGATTAATCGAAGATTATTATATCAAGAGATTGACGGTACCGTGTCTCGCGCCAATTTATATACAACATCAACTTGATGGTACATTACTGGCGTGGGTTTGTAGACATGATTAGCCGAGATTATCAGCGCTATACATGGCCTAGTGATACCATGGTTGTTCCTGATGGGAATTATGTTGCAAGTCGCGAAGATTGCCGTCGAGAACCTATTCCGATAGTGGAGTTTAAAAACAAGATTTAAATTGCTCCCACGTCACGGATATTTAATGATAATAGAAGATGGTATTGGTTGTTACACAAAATAAGAAAAATCAATTAGGCCATTTTCAATGAAGAACATCCGGATAATTGCAAGTAGTCGTCATATAATAGATATATTACAAATTTTCGGTACAGGAGATACTATATTTCTTTTAATATACTGTTTACGTCATTGGTCAATGTCCTTTTTGTTTTTTGTATAATGATGTTTGTTTTTATAATACTTTTACATTTATGTTTCTCTTTCCCCACTGACATTGGTGTAAAAATTCGCTAAAATTTCAGAAAAAGTGTTTATTCTGATCTTTTAAACCTTATATCAAGTGTTCTGTTCGTATTTTTAAGAGTATACTATTTGTCACAGCTTCAGCACATTTTATTTATAGAAGACTTCTAGGATTCTATATATTGATAAAGCAGGGGTCTTTTATTTAAAAGATCTAATCAGATGTAACACCTTAGAAATCCATGTGTCTAAGAATTGGTTTGGTGACTGATAATATGCTATTTCATATTTATATCATATTGATAGTTCCAATCTGAAAAATTGAAAAGTGTTGCGTAAGGGTATGTTTTACAATACTTTTTTGAAGAGGTATTTTTCACTCCTTAGACATTTGCCAAATTTGCTCATTCCAGATTGCAATCTCTGTATCAAATTTCAAACAAATCCATCCGGTACTTTTCCATTTTTAGGTATACACACCCGAACGCACACGCTCGCGCTCAGATAGATAATTGGATCTTTTATCGGATTTTAACTCGGAATTTTCCGTGAACCGTGAAGATTTGCTGGAAATCGAATATATAAGACTTTCAACTTTGATTAGTATCACAACACTTTCTCATCTATGACAAATAAGAAAGTTTAAAAAACCAAGTTATGAGTTATTAAAAATATCACGGAAATTTCAACAATTTTTTCCATCCAGAAGAATTTTTTTCTTCTAATCTATTTCTCACAAGAGACATCTTTCAGTTTGATATCAAAAGACACGGCAGTGTCTCACGCCAAGTGTATGCACGAAGCAAGGCGCTACTTACGCCGGATAGATAATCTTTTATCGTTCTGACTCGGAATTTTCTGTGAATTGTGAAGATTCGTCGGAAGTCGAGTACATAAGACTTTCAAAATTTCGATTAGTATCTTAACTCAGCTAATTAAGCACAGGCAAGATTTATCGTTCAGCTATAATAGCTAAACCGCGTTTCTGGGTAGGCTTAATCGATTCGTTGGGTTCACATTATATACATATAATGTTATACATAATATTATGTAGAACGAAACTATCTTCACTTTTATTCTTATGTGCCCTCTATGCTGAGATATTCTAGCTTAAAGCCCAAATTGTATTTTACGATTAAGAAACGTCATCCAAATTTCCATCTAAAATTTTTTCTTTTAGAAGGCGCCACAAGATGGGTTAACCCGTCAACACAGCAGCGTTGGTGCACGGAGCTCGGCTATCTGACATTTGACATTTGTCATGCTCGCGAGTTTGATTACGTTCATGATGTATGTACTTGTGTAGGGGAGACCGGGGGGCGGGTTGTCACACTTTTCAAATACTGATTTTTAAACAAATGTTGGCAATATTTTATAATATTGTATTATTGTATAGTACTTAATAATGTAGCTACATCCTTTAGGTATAAGAAAAAAAAAATATATTAGACTTGTATATATTTATATACCCATCTTTTATATAGAGCAAAACGACAAATAGTTTCTGTTTTAATGTTTTATTCGAGTTTATTAGAGATAATTTTTTATAAATTTAACTTGATACTCGCATAATATATTGCAGCATGAATTAAACAATCATTAACGAAAAATTAATAATTTTCATAAACTTGTAATTTACACAAACTTTAAAGTAAATCATAATTCTATTATATAGAAATAAAAAAATAATAATTCTTATAAATATTGAGTAAGTAAAAAAATAATAATTTTTATAGACATTGAGTAAATAAAAAAAATAATTCTCATAAACTTTGTAATACTAACTCTGATAAATTTTTAGTAAATAAAATAACAATTCTCTTAAACTTTGTAATAACTTGGAGCTATAGGAGCTCATACAGACTTACAGTTGTGGCATATATAATATATATATGTCAGAAACACATTTTTCATGAGACCATCCTTTACATTGAATACATTGGACCCATTTCTCTTTAGACAAACTATTAGAATAAGATTCCATACAAACTGAACAGAAACATTCTTTTTCTTTAAGAGTTATCGTTTTTTTTTGCAACCTTTCTAGCATAATTACTTTTTGTCTGTGTATTTTCTTCAAATAGTCTTTTTTTACTTTTCCCTTTATTTCTATTCTCCTTAATTTCCATTTTTCCGAGTTCCAGTCTCCTCTTTACTGGTGTATCAGTAAGAATTGCTGTTACTCGTTTTCTTGTGCACGTACGAGGATTTTTTAGAAAACGATTGGGAGACATGGCACTCTGAAGAACTGGTTGCTTCTACGTTTATTGTATGTTCTGTCATGGCTTGCTGTTCATCATTATTCCTGCAAATAATTACATTATTACACTAATATAATATTATTAAATTAATGTTTTATACTTGCTTGATTTCTTCAGGAGGTGGCCTATCAGTAATGAAATCCTGGTGCGAAATCCAGATCTGAGAAAATGTCTTTATTGTAAGGCCAGTACATTTAAATCCTGCTTGAATATTTGTTGGCGTCATGGCAAGAGGATAGGCAACACAGCAACAATTTCAGGAATATTGTAGATATTCATCGTGTGGCTAGGGTTGTTTAATATCCAAGCATCACACACACACACACACACACACACACAAGCAGAGTTGACATATTTTTTTAAGGGTCCAAATACTGTATCCTATCCAGAGGTTGTAACTTGTGTGAACAATGTGGTGGAAAGGATAACATCACAATTCCATTTTCTTTTGCGTACTTTAAACTCTCAATACTGAGATGTGAACTATGGTTGTCCAACAGCAATAGAACTGGTTTTTCAATCGAGCATTTTGCATGAGCATGGAAATGTCTTAAAAATTACTGAAAGTCGTCTTCTTGCATCCAACCTGATCTATTTGCAGTGCCACTTGATCCAGATGGAGCAGATGCAATAAAATAATCTTTAAAATGTACACAAGGAAACACAAAAAAGGGTGGTATATGATTTCCTATTGCAGATATAGCACAAGCCATAGTAACTAAAGTTCCACGTTCAGCCGAAACAATGTTTTCAACTTGCTTATGACCTTTCCGTGCAACAATTCTATCGGGCACCATTATAACATTCTATATTCACCATTCAAAATAATTATATGATACAATTTATATACATATAGATGTGTATGAATAGTTTATTTTGTAATACAAATTTGTTTGTAATGTTTTGTAACAACGTTGACATTTTATATTTTCAATTATATTACAAAAAATTTATTGATAAAAATGACTTAAAAATCACGATATGACGTTTTTGTTCAACGTCATTGAGACGTCACAAAAGAGAGAATTTTAAATTAGGTTATTATTTGATCATCTTGACGTCATTGAATCAGTAATCGCTAGTTTTTAACGTCATTTTGACATAGATACGCTACCTTGGAAGATACGAAAAGAATGCATTTTACAGGAGATGAATAATACGTTTATGAGTTCTGATTAAAGTTTCATAACTTGTAAGCCATAATTTTTTTACAAAAAAAATTTTTAATATTACAAAAAAGTCATTCTTAACGCATTAAATCTGAATTATTTTAGAAACCTGACATGCTGGTGAAATTTGGCTTATGGCCAAATTGTTTTTAGCCTAAAAAAAATCTACAAGATACTTTGTTTGGCTCAAGATAACAAAAAAAAAAAAAAATGTTTTGTAAACTTGTGTGATTACGAACGAATTACAGTGAGGTTCCTATGTGAAATGTTACTTTTTTAATATAATAAAATTGTGTTGATCCCAAATCTGCTGTGTTCTTATACCAATCGATACGAGTTGATAATTCAATACAAGATTTTTGTTTTACGATAAGCTCAATATAGATTTTGCTGTGCTTTGTTAATTCCTCAAAACAGTACAATATAAATGTATAATGTTTAAAAATTGCCCGAGGAAAAATATTCATGAAATTTTTATTTATTAACTGTTTGTATCAAATAACATCAATTAAATTGTAAGTAGAATAAGGGGATGGTTATAAGAAGGAACAAGTGTATATGTTTTGAACAAGGTACAAGTGCAATAAATTTTTCAAAAAGTGGCTAATACGGTCATATACTTGTACAAGTGTTGAAAATTCATATTTATAAGGGTGGTCCAATAAATGAGTCCATAGACTTCGGGTTGCTGCGTCGTGAATAGTGACGTCACTGGAGATGGAACATCTGCCTAAATATTAGGGGAACATTTGCCTATATATAACACTTTCAGCAACAGTGTGGTATGTATTTTTATCTGTGTATATTCTTAAGTTATACTTCACTCAAACAACTAGTTTATATTGTATTTGGACGACCCTTATTTTTCAGGCAAGCACTTAAGTTAATTATAGCTTTCACAAAGAATTTTTTGTCTAGTCCCATTCGATTGGACACTGTCTGTCTGGTGGTAAAGATAAGTATCTTAAGAAGTTGTTATTAAATAAATGTTTAAATTAAACTTCTCGATTTTTACTTTGTTTTCATGGAATATTAATTGTATAACATATATATCTACATATTTTCTTATAAATTTTAAAGATTAGAAAATTTTATATTAATCTAGATATTAATAATATGCATATACGAGGTCTGACATTAAAGTTGGCGAACTCGTCATGGTACAATTGCATGGTACATACCTTATTACTAATTATCACAGTCGGCCTCTTCAAAGTAGTGTCTCATTGATGGGAAACTAAGTTCTAAAACTGTGCCTTAGAAGGATGGACAAGAAACTGACGTCAGTGTGGTAGCTTTCCACGGGGAACTACTTTGAAGAGAACGACTGTGTGATAATCAATAATAAGGTATGTAGCAATTGTACCGTGATGAATTCGCAAACTTTATTGAACGGGGAACGTATTGTGGAACTTTTCGGATTTCAATTGAAATTATTCCGTTTTCCCCGATAGAAAATACAATAGAAATAATTTGACAATTCCGATCCTAATTCCATTCTGAAAAGTTCCATAATATCATATTCAGATATCATATAATCAGTTTCAGTGTCGCGCAGTGTATTGCAAGTATCATTACTCATGTAAAAAACATAATTAATAATTTTAAAGATTGCAATTACAAGAAACATTTTTATATTTGTTATTTGTTATTTAAAGAATGTGGTGATTACCGATCAAGTCAGTACTGATTAAAAAAGTAAAACACATATAAAGCACAAACAGCTATTCGAATCGAGAGTTTAAAAAATCGAGGGGTCAGAGAGAAAACTATTTAGCATTTACAAATATTCTTATAAATGGATAATGTACGTATGTATCTATGATGTCGACATAGATATCAATGACTATTTTTGATTAATCGCAAAACTTACACAATCGACATTCTTTATCCTTGCATTTCTGTGATTTAGTAATATTATTTATTTTATTTTCGAACAATCAGAGAAATGAAGATTAAGTAATATAGCAAGTAAACTATGAGATTATAACGACAGGTTCATTTTATTCTTTATGTTTCTTATTTCAAGTGTAAATAATATTGTTATCAAAACTTTACAGATAATAATTTTAATAACATACAAGTATTATTGATAATGGTATCTCCCGATCATAATTACGCAAAGGCCTCCTCTTCCTCAGTCGTTTTGCCCAATTTCGAGCGTTGTGACCCTTCTGCATATACCTGTGTGTCACACGCAAAGGCAGTTTAATAATATCTGTATTGAAAATATGTTTGCATCAATGTAACTTCTGTAGTTGTGTATCTTTTGATTTATTTTAATTCACGTACCATAAAATCTATGCGTCGCAATTATGGATATTAAATAATAGTTGGAAATAGTTATAAATAATAGTTATGAACAATGTACTTTGCTAACTAATTAGAAGATGAATCGCATATGGCGCGCATATAGCTTAATCTTAAAACGTTTATTTACTTTAACATTTTTATAATTATATAACAACAACGACGATGATTATGCTGATGATTATGGCATTGTAAACGATAATAAAAGTAATAATTACAATTTTATTGTTTCTATTGTTATTAATTTTAATGTTATTACTATTTTATTATAATTATATCATTATTATTATTATTATTATTATTATTATTATTTATTACTTGATCGAAGTTTGTCCGTCAGATCTATCGTAGTAAGATCCGTCTGAACTCATAAGAGGGGCATGTGGATAATAACCTCTGATAGAATTTCGCACCGTATAAGTTATTCCTTACATATCGCTGTCTTAATGTTGTTGTTGTTATTATTAATATTATCATTATTATTATTATTATTATTATTATGATCATTATTGTTATTATATTATTTTACAAATTCGTATTTTACGCATTGTACGCTATTTTTCCACGGAATGCTCAAGTTTTTAATACAACTAATATAATATTAAAGAATTTCTTTTTTTAAATTGAGTACCTATATTTATTCTATGGTTAAACTCCAATTATAGCTTTTGTTACTTTAAATTATAATTACACTTGAATTAAAAATGTAACAAAATTCTTTGATCAGCTTTTATATGTACATTTTATACATACATTTTCGATGTAAAATGTTTATAATTCATATAAATAAAAAGCTTTAAATTTATTATTTAGTATAATAAATAACATCTACTGCAATTTGCTGTTCGGCAATATGTAAATAACGTTATTCCGCCGTAAATATTTCTCAAAAACGGGAAATCTTTCTCATCTATCAAACTTTTTGTTCGATTTATATTTTTCGTTTAATCTAGATCTAACAATAAGTAAATTTAGTCTAGATCTAGATAGTGGCGGGTGCCTTCTATCAGTCTTTTTTTATTCTCCATTTCTCAAGTATTTTAATTAATTAATAAATTGAAAAATTATATTAAACCCTGTATATATTAATATATAATTTTTCTCTTTCTCTTCCCTTCTTTTTGTCTCTATTTTATAATAAATTATAAATGTAATTTGAGCTATATATTATTATACAGGTTTTGTTTTCAGAATATCACACTTGAAATAATTCTCGTGTATATGGCACAAACAAATGTGTAATGCTTACTTTGGCTATTTTATTTCTTCCACGCTATTATATAAAGTGCGAGGAATATAATAGTTGAAAATGTATCTTAATATGTGGGACATATTCGAAAAGTAGATTTAACACAGAAAATGTAAAAATATAAGTAAGATTAAATAATAATTGGTTTGTTTATAGAAAAACTATTTTAAAAAGTCAGATTTAGTCAATGATCCTACGTGCAGTTGTTCGATAACATAATTATATTCTTTGTGCACTTCTAGTGCACTTTTCAATTGAGCTTTTTGTGTACTTGAACACTTTTTGGTTGAAATTAATTTCAACGTTTAAAAGGTTCTCTTTCCTGTAACCAATAACCAAAAAAGAAATGAGCAAAATTGCAAGAGAGATTTACCTCTTTATAATATTTATTAAAAGTTTCCCGCTCTAGTAATTATTTTTAAATAGTTTTATCATTTAATGTTTAATATTTTCTATTCTAAATTCGGTACTGCAAACTTGAACAAATCATTCTAATTCTTCTTTTTAAAAATTAGAATCACTATATCAAATTTTATTATAATGGGAAAATATATGCGTGGGCAAATATATATAATTCTACATCTTGGATCAAATTTAATTCCTTTTCTAATATTTATATGAAACATTTCTAAAAACAAATGTTTAAAATATGACAAAATTATTTTCTGTCATCCCTTATATCAAATCAATTTCAGAAAACATGGAAACATTTAAAGGCATTAATTTGACTAACAATAAATGTAAAGTTCTCAATCAGTTGAGCAAATATATTAAAGCATATAAAGATCCAATACAATAAATACATGATGAGGAACTATATATATGTAGCGTATATGACAAAATACAAAGATTGCGAAACGTCATACGTAGGCCATAATTAAGCACCAAACTCGGTTACAACAAGAGTGACTGAACATGAGAAAAATATTCTCCCCATCCAAAAAAGACCCATCTGAATATTCAATTATTACAAACCATTTACGTAGCTTACGGAATATAACGCATATCGTTACAAAAAGTGGAATACATTGCATAGGGACAAATCGAATTTTCACAAATGAAAAGAGAGAAAAAATAAGGATTTGAAAACAAGATATTGCAACAGTAAGAATCATTGAAAAAGGAACATTTTTTTAGCAATCACATCTTTCACAGAAGACGTAATAAAAACTGAAAAGAGGGAATTAACAACGATAACCAGATAAAGACAATGAACTCATCAACTCAATGGTGTGCTCAGTCGGTCAATGGCCGTCCAATTGAAGAGGATCTCAGAAGAGATAAAAAATTTTACAATTTATAACCAATTGTAGGAGTGTAATCATTTGTACTATAAAATTTTATTAGTTGCACGCACAACTGCATCTCAAATTCATACTGACCATCGATTTGTATCCACTGCAGTTATGTTAACGAGTTAAACAAATAAATTTGTTTAATTATGTAAGATTTTTACGTTTTTGTTAATCAAAGTCGTAATTTATTTAAAAACTGTGATGTGTAATCTGTAATGAACGGGATATTTTTAAAGAATAGGTATTCCTTTATATTCAATTACTCTTGCTCAATTGATGCTTTACCTAGATCATGTATTATGACACATCGCAGGCTTTACATTTTATTATATATATATATATATATATATATATATATATATATATATATATATATATATAATGTGATTCCTCAAGTCATGATGTGCTGGATTATTATACATATCCTTCAATAAATCTTATAAGCTTAAAGCATCTAACATTTATTTTGCATTATTAGACTTGTGCTTTTAAATGCAGCTTTTTAATGTTTTTTAACACGAATATCACAATTGAGATATAGATTACTCGATCATATATCTCTCTCCTAATTACAAGAAAATTTCACAATTCTGGTTCTTAAAAAGAAGATTGTAATTTGTTCTAGATTTTTAACAATAGACCTAAGAAACGTTAAATATTGTAATAGTTACGTTATTTAGAAATAAAAAAAGGTAGATTGGAAGAAAGGAGAGCTTAACGAATATATAGAGGAGTAAGTCCATCAGTTTCGTTCAGTTTTTTTTTTATCATTGTGTGTGATTAAAAAGAACTTGAGTAAAAGCCAAAATTAATTTCAACCGAAGAATATTTGAGATACATGAAGAATTTAATTGAAAAATATTAAAAATGTATGTAATAATTATGTTGGCGTACAAATATTTGCATTTCTAGCATTTATAGTTTCTATTGGCTTTGAGATTTTCGATAGTAAGCTTACACAAACATATACTATGATTTATTCTGATTCATTACCGAATTATAATTTTCAATGTTCAACATGTTTATAAGTATTCTTATATTTCATGTACATGCTAATCATTTCGGGTATCTATAATACAAGTTACTCTAATTAATTCTATATTTTATAGTGAGAAAAACATTAGCTTGAATACTTTATAGCTTTGTAATGTTTTTTTGTAGTACTATTATTTAGTTTTCTAATAATTAGTGTGTTTCTTCATATTTCATAAATAATAATAGAAACTTTCAATCAATAGGCTGAAATTTATAAATGGATAAGCTACATATGCATTATAAATGGATATCTTTATTAACATATAACTTTAACATAATCTCGAAAGCGAGATATAGTAGATTATTTATATAAATTCTTTTTTTAAATTATTTTTCCATGTCAAATCTACACAAAGGTATGTCCTATATATTAAGATGTGTATATATCTTCTCTCTTATTCCCCCCCCCCCTCTCTCTCTCTCTCTCTCTCTCTCCTCGCCGTCTTTTTCCTTTTTCTTTTTTGCGAAATTATTTCATCTAACGTCTCAATATTCAATAATATATTTATAATAACATAAATTTTGCAACATTTTGATTAACAAAAATCGAATTCGATTAATCAAAAATTTCCAACTAATTTTGATTTGTTTAGCGCATGCAAGAACATGATCACAATATATGTGATATCACAATCATATCGATATTAAATTCGCGATAACCAAATTCGCGTGATTAAAGTACATATTGATTTAACGTTGTCGTAACGATATTTAAAATCATTAAAAAATATAATTACAATATACATTTGTTCACATTTAAAATTAATAAAAATAAAAATATCTTTAATATTAATAATTTTAAAAATCAGTAATCAATCGTCGCTGATGTTACTGCTGATAATTCCAGGAAAAACTGTTGTTGTGATTCGACGTTAATTGCTGGTAGCATGGACGGGATCCTTATTTTTCTACAGCATACTAAAACCGCCACAGGCTAGATCTACGTGGTGCTGATGTTGATCCTATAGCAAACAATAAGAAATTTTATATAATTTAAGAACGACATTTAGTTGTTGTTATGATTTGTCACGAGTAGAATAAAACTTGTTAAAATCCTGTTGTTATTCTAACGAGAAAAAATAGATGAGAGAGATGCAATTTGTATATACTATATGACATGTATTTAGAAAATATAACTAATAATTATACGCAATGCAGTGAAAAAAATTATATAGTGTTATATTCTCAAATAATTTTTCACTCGTGATAGTTTAGGGCAGACCTAAAAAAAAAAAAAAAAAAAAAAAAACATGTCCAAAAAGTCCAACTTTTTTTTATAATATTAAATTGTGATTATATTAGAAAATGATTAAGTAAAACAATAAAATAAATCATTGAATGAGATGTAGATACGTATAATCAGATGTACAAGATACGACTATGAATTCTTTCCATGTTTAATTCCTTGTTGCTTATTCCTCTCATTGTGCATGTGAACCCGGTAAAGCCGGTTCTACAATACGTTGCAAACGACATGGCAACTGCTAGTTGAAAAGCTTGTTGCTTCCACGTCAATGCTCTTGTCAATTGCGGTTGTCAAAAGAGATTTGACAAACTTTTAAAACTTTTTTAGCGACAGTAACTGATGGCAATCGGCAATCAGAAGCAACACTTTTCAACTAGCAGCTGCCATCGTTTGCGACGTATTGTACATAGAACCGGCTCAACACTTTTAATCCCCCATCCCCCTATATACAGAGTGTTGGATTGATATATGTCATAAGAGAAATTGCACATGAAAATTCCACATAAAAAGATTAGTCAAAGAGTTTTAGTCTTTTACAATTTTTGAATCTTTAATATTAAGCGAAATATTGCATTGTTGAAATTTGAATAATTTTTCAAATCAAGCGTTACAATTTACTCGCCGCGCGTTCGGCGGGTTTGGTCAGCGGCGCGGGACGGCAGATTCTCTCTTACTTGCCCCGTGCCTGCACATACTTGTGTAGAATTTGCTTCATTAAGCATGGTAAAATGTGAACATGACAAAATTTATTCTTTATACATCAGTTTATTTCAAGTAGCGTTCTTTTGGCTTCGAAGCTGTAAACACAAGTATTCAGTCTTGAGATTTCGAGGCTGAATGCTTTTCTCATTTGCGCGGAATATGCAGATATGCACCTCGATCATTTTGTATCGGTGGTTGATTTGAGAAATTATTCAAACTTCAACTTGCAATATCTCGCTCAACATAAAAAATATTCTAAAACTATAAAGCACTTTTTGACTTGCAAGTTTTTTGTATGTAGAATATGTGATTTTTTTTATCACATACATCAATCAAACACAATGTATACGCATATAAGCATCCTTTAAATCACTGTAAAGAATTTATCCTACTCAGTCTTCATCAGTGATTGAATTGGTAAAGACGCTCGTCGCGGATTGAAGAAAATAGTCTAGGTTCGAATATCGCTGGGGTAATATTTCTCGCGATAAATTCTTTGCAGTGATTTAAAGGATGCTTATTAGCATCAAAAGGTTAAATCGATTATCGAGTTATAGAAGTTTCGTTGGAATCTACTGTCTTTCAACGAAAAACTGTATTTTAATCGACAAATAATCGAGGCCAATAGTTTGAATGGGAAAAAAGTATATAAATTCGCACAAAAATATTATTAAGCTCGACAAAAAATGATCGACCGAAGATGGCGTATCTCTATCTTTACTTAAATTGTGAATTATTGAATTATTTGTATTTGTTATTATTAGTCCCAATGCTGTTGTAAACGAGCTGACACAAGTCTCTTGTGTCAAATAAAATTTGGAAGAAGAGATTATTTCTATAACACAGTTGTACAACTGTTTTGTCTTCCGAATGCAGCTATTCTTTGCAGAATAGAAAATAATAATAGAAAAATACGCATATTTCTGGAAAACATAAATTATACCCGCTTGTGTTACGACATCCTCCTTTATCTATGGTTGTACCGACCAGCATGTGTGAAACAGTCAGTTCCTATTTCTCTCTTCCAATTAAGCCACGTACCGTTGTCGTTCCCGTCCGTGGTAGATCCACCGATGAACATTTCTGGTCCACCACTACTTCGTCTTCTTAAAATCTTTTTGCGGTTCCGCGGCTTATTATTTACATTATTTCTACTAAACAGATCGCGACGTAATTCGGATATGTCCGCTGGTACTGATCCTCGTCTCGGAGAGAGCATTCCAGATATGGTGCTACCAAATTTACTAATGCCATTATTGTTGCTGCGATTACTGTTATTGTTATTATTGTTATTGTTGTTTATTGAAATGCTTTCATGCTCACCTAAAATAATTTAATGTAAAATTAGTTTCTGTTTTATGATACCTACCATTAAAATATACTTACTAGTTAAAGTGAGGACATTTTCCAAAAGATTTCCCAATGTGGTCTCTTGCGGAAGACTAGCTCTTCGTACATCCGCAAAATTGTCTCCTCGATATCCTACAGTTAACCGGTTACAACTTCCACCTAATAAAAGAGAATGTTTTCACGATAAGTAGTTAATTATACAAATGAAAATTGCAAATTTTATTTCTTTAATAATAATATGAATTAATAATAAAAAATAACTGAAATTGATACTTTTATTTTATTTAGTATTAATATTTTTTAATTTCATCATTGTCTTTCAATATTACATTATTTGTAAGATACTATCTTTTGTAAATACCAATTACTAAATTTCTCTATTTAACACATTCGCTACCATATTATAGATGATGAAAATCTCATCATAGACCTAAAGTTATATCGAGTGTTGGTATCGAGCTAATCCAAAATATTTATTCGATATATGTGTTCAAGATCTAGAGCATGTATATAATTTATCTTAAATTAAGACGTTTTCTATATAAATTATTGGTTACAAATATAGTTGATTTTATTTGTTCCAAGGGGATAGAATGAAAATTGTGGCTGCCATGTGTGCATATATTCGACGTTAATCTCTGTTATGATATTCAAGCATATTACATATTTACGAAGCTGCAAGTAGCAAATAAAGGATATCTTGAAACAATTGAGCTAATTAAGGCACGTTGACATTTAGGTATCCCGGGCATCCCGTAAAGACCGTACAGCTACGCTAGGGGACAAATTATTGAAATTATTTTTAAATAAAAATTTCATTATCTAAATGTGAAAATTATAATAGCTAGTTTTTAATTTATAAGCACTTAAAATTTACGAATCAAGTGTGGCATAATTAACGTACAGTACTAAAGACAAAGAAGGCTAACTGCCGTTTTTTTTTCTACACTGATATAAAGATTCGCGTAACAGTACACCATGCGAAGATAATTACAGATAATATCAATGCAGATAATAACATATCTTTGCATATGTAATCTTTTTATATTGATATTAACAAAAAGAGCGACAGTCGGCTTTCGCTTTTAGAATTGTGCATTGTATTGGGTATATCTGAGGGCCCATTGCGTATCTTGAAATGGGGTGGGGATTCGAAGGGTGAACAGATTTACTAGATTTTCGACCAATGAAATCGTAGATACTCTAGTGAATTCTCTCACTTTTTGCATTTTCGCCTCGTATTCAGGATGCGTAGTGGGCACCTTGAGCGTACGACCTAATTTGCTAACTTTTTAAATACGAGGGTCGGTACGAAAATATTGCCTCCTAATTTTTTTTCTTTTAAATCTGGCGCCATAGAAAATTTTGCGTTTTACTGATTGCGTGAGTTGTTACTTGAAGCTTCTAGTTGTCGACTATGTCGAGTGTGTAATCGTATAATTCCATTTAAGAAGTGGCAGTGCCCTTTATGTGTTGTTACTAGTGTACCTTGAAAAAATTGTTTTCTTTTTTTCAAAAATTGATTTTACCATTAGGATTAGAATGAATGGGTCTTAGTTTCTATAAGAAATTTACAATTAAAGTTGGACATCCGCCAGCTATATGTATAATAAGTACTAGGTACAACATAGCTATGATAACACTGGCCGATAAAATAAGACCTTTTTTTGCCTTGACATTCTACAAGTCATTTCTGGTAGATTTTGTAGCGCTGATTACGAATCTGGCGGCAAAAATGGTGTATCACGTCAAGTTTTTGAGAAAAACCTCTGTCAAAGTTGCTAAAATAGGTGTTTTGCGTGAGTTACTTCTTTCGATGGGGACGTGCTACAGAAAGGATCCTTTATGTATGGTTAACATTAGCGAGCGACTATAGTCTGTTTATTGCTTACTGAGCAACAATGTACACAACTATACTAATACTAATATATAGGAAAAAACGCGATCTGAATGCATTGGGAGCGTCCCGTTTGACCACGTTGTAATTGCAGATATCACGGTTCAGATTGACCATATGGTCCCGATTGATCACAGTATACCGATTGATGACTACGGTCAAGATTGACTACAGTCCCAATTGACCACATTAATATATTGACCACATTTTAATATTGATCACTTTGTGATTGACTACGGTTTCAATTGACCACGGTTCTAGTTGATTACGGTCCCGATTGTCCATATTAATATTGACCATTTTGCGATTGACCACGGTCCCGATTGACCATGGTCCCGCGATTGACCACGATCCTGATTAAACACATTACCAACATCGAACATGACGATATTTTCTGATCGGACAGTCCCTATCAGACACACAGTCCCAGACATGGTTCTAATTTAGAAAAAGGAGCACGATAAAGTTGTAGGGCAATTCATAATACAAGTAAATTAAAAAGAAAACAAAAACATTAAAATCGGTTAAAAATTACACTTTCAGCGATTTTTGTTCGTAAAAAGTGACTCATTTCCCATATTGTGCGACGGTGCAGGGGGGGGAAGGGCTTTGCTCACGGAATTTATTTAATTCAGTTGAATTTTTATTTCGCCAATGTTATAAAACTGTGAACGATCGCATGCTTTTTTATATTATATGGCAAATACTGAATGTATAAATATGTGTCCCATATTCGAAGATATCAATAAAATAAATAATCGTACGTAATTTATTGCAATTTTGTCAATCGTTTTCCCTTTATTTTCTAATATAAAGTCGAAAATCTATGCGGAAATGTAAACTGTCCTACACGGCGACGCACCGTGAAAGATTTATTACATTTGATTGTTAATAACTTTAATAGACAATAAGCATTAAAAAATTTCTTGAATATTATTCCGAGTCTTTGTCACAATACAAGCCAAGATTATTGAAATTTAGTGAGGTCGCAATATGTATTAGTTGCCTTTAATGCAGTTTACCAAATTCATTCGTTATTATATCTAAATCTTTGCCAACAAGCTAATCCACCCTCGAGAAAAGTCAGATTGTTAAGTATAAGTTATTTCTATAAAAGAAATTTATCTGTCCACTCATTACACAAAATAACAGCTATTTAGTTTTAGCAATTTCACGTATGATTATTACCCTGTAGAATATGTGTATACATGTAGAAAACATATTTGATATTTCCTTTATGTTTACAAATGTTTCTTCTAAATTTGTTGTGTTATTCCGTACATTATTAATTTTGCTATTATGCTATAATAATAATAATAGAGGAAAGTCCCCTATTGTGTGTGCGTGTGCGTCTGCGTGTGCGTGAGATACCACAGCTCCTATTTTGTATGATTATCGGAAGTCTATGGGCAGAATTGAAAAATGTAGTAGGTTATTGTAAAGGGAATTTAATAAGCTTTAAAATGCTGTAATGTAAAATCTAATTTAAATATTAATTTTTTTGAAAATTAGAAAAATGTGAAAAATGAGCTTCATGCAAAATCGAAAAAGTGTGCTCCTAATATATGAGATTCCCCGAGAAATCGCTAATAACGTGCAAAATATATCGGTGTATTGCAATTGGAAAACTTTATTTAATGTCTCTGAAATATATATACAAATGTATAATGAAGAAGCTTATTTACACAATAATCGCAAAACCCACTTGTACTCAATATTTCCAGCGCAGTCAGTGTGCGCACAGCATATGAGCATGCAATCGCCATCAGCACACTCTTATAATTTTGTATGAACCTTTTCTTAATTTCAACATGGTTTTTTCTCTCTTTTTATTAATGTATCAATAACCTTCATACTCTAGCAACGATCGTCATCCTGAATATGCAGAATATCTCATATATTACGGACCCTATACGCCTTGCGGGGTTTCGCAATCACTAAATCTATCCTCTACAATTAAGCAACTCAACATATCCTGTATTTTCCTATTAATACGACCTTACTCTATCGCTGCATACAGAACTCTATGTCAAATATTTATTTATTATATAATAAACAAGGTTCAAAGTCTCTCACCTTCACCTGGAACTTGACAACATCCAAATTCACAATTTCGATATTCATAACGAGTGATGTATGCACGATCGAACAATGAATTTTCTACTAAATAGGTTTTTTACACCAAGTGCAAGCATCAAGTTGTGATGGTGGAACCAACAAATATTAGAACCTATTAGTTTAGCAGAAACGCCGTTATCGCATATTAGGAGCTTATCTCATAATAGGGGATTTTCCTCGAATAGTAATAATAATAATAAAAATTAAGTCAAAGGACCCTCGAAATTAAAAATAAAAATTGGAAAGGCTGTGAGAGTCAGACGCGGTTCTCTGTACGTAATATCAGAATCACTGATTTATTACTTGTTACGTTTTACATCGATCTATCCGATCCGTACGTTTCGGCTCAAGTTTGAACCATCTTCAACTCACCACTGTGGAACGGAGAACTTATTAATATTATACCGCTGAAGATGGCTCAAACTTGAGCCGAAACGTACGGATCGGATAGATCGATGTAAAACGTAACAAGTAATAAATCAGTGATTCTGATATTATGTATGGAGAACTGCGTCTGATTCTCACAGCCTTTCAAATTTTTATTTAGAATAATAATAATAATAATAATAATAGTAATAATAATAATAATAGTAATAATAAAATGCGGTATTATGCATTAAAATGTGTACTTGTTATTCATTCAAGGACGCTGAAATGCTGAAACTTATTTGTTAACAACTATTTAATAAGTAATTAAGGAATGATGGCTAAAATTTTTTAAAAATTATTTAAAGTTATAATCTTGATAATATCTGCCAACGTTAAAATCATTGAAGGAGAAGAGCTTTTAAAGTTAATAGAGTTATCTAAATTTAGGAATGACGCTTCATGTCAAAACGGTCAATTTATAGTTGGCGGGTTCTGGATTCGATTTTGATTCTCATCCCATGTACATTTCGGTTTATAAAAAATTAATTGAAGAGTTAAAAGTTGTGGATGAAAGTGTACAAGTTATAATGCGTTTCAGGAATAATAAACTGATGGGAATTCTATCAGTTTGTAAAATTTACAACTATAATTTATATTTACAGCCTATATGTTTTTAAGACTAACCTATGTGCGTCAAATATGAAAATTAAAATGCGTGTACTGATACCTTGATGTTTAGTAATATCAGTCGGTACTGATCCACGTCTACAACTATGATCAATTTTGGTAGATGTGCTCGTTGAAGTAAAATCATCCAATCTTGATAGAAGACCAACTGGAGCTGATCCGCGTCTTTTTGCCCATCCCTGAATTCAATATTATAAGAAATATTGATAATCTAGTATATGCAACTAGAAAATTTAAAGGCAAAGAGAAAGAAAAGAATAATAATCAATTTGGTAATTATTTATATTGAGAAATAGGTTTTCGATAAATTTGACTTTTAAACATGTACTCCGTCCAGCGAAAAAACATCCACGGTCTGCGCATAGGCGGGCAAAGTGGGGAGAGCGTGGCGCGCTAATTTGCTAATTACCGTATATGTAAATACGCTTGGTGTGGAAAGGGCATTCTTTGAGCGGAGACCTGCCTGAAACGGATGCATTTTCGTGCAATCCGTGGATGTTCTCTCGCTGGACAAAGTATAGGTTGCTCCAGATTTCGCATGATTACAGCAGATTTTTCATTTTGAAAAGAAAATCCTATTACCAAAATGTCGGAGCTACAATAATTTTTAAATGAAAAGTATTTAAAATCCAAATTATTCGAAATTTACGCGCTCAGATACGGTATATCATACAGTAGATGAATGTATGAGAGAAACCACGGACCCCTGAAAGACGGAGCATTATAGACAAGAGGGCCCATTACGTATTTTGAAACAAGGTGAAAATGCGAAAAGTGAGAGAATTCACTAGAGTATCTATGATTTCATTGATCGAAATTTAGTAAATCTGTTATACTATACTTTTCGCATTTTCACCTCGTTTCAAGATACGTAATAGTCGCCCCCTTGGGGAAAAAATTGTTTATCTTTTTAGAACTATTTGTAAAAATACAGTTAAAAAAATTAATTAATTAATCAGTTAATTTCTAATTTACATTGCTTATATGTACATATTATCTACTACTGTTTCCCTTAACTCAAAAGGACTAAAAAATATAGTCAAGTACCAAAAGGTAGTAGCATTATAATATCGCTCATCAAAGCGATCTCTCCCCGCAGGGGCTTTTCACTCCCCTTGTTTAAAGTTTACGTTTATACTTTGTCCTTTATTGGTCTGTGAGAGAAATGCTGGATTGTCTCTTGTCGCAATGCAAACTGATTCGTAGACCTTTATTTATTAATTTATCAATATTTATTATGTGAAAATCGCAAAACGAAAAAAAAATTTCTATTAAGGCTCTTGGGCTCTTTCCCGACATCTCATGAAATGTGACGTAAGAAGCGAGAAATGTTGAGAATTGACACATTGAGAATTCTTGCGTAATATTTCCAAATAAAGAGATATTTTTGCTTAAAATAACACTAATACAGATCACTTCAGCACACTTGGAAAATACTCCGAGTTGAAGTTGAGTCTAATACCCCTTTCCCTTGACAGGGGAATAAAACAGCCGATAAAATGAAGCCGATAAATTTTTTAAGTATAACAGCAAATAATCGTCACGTTGATGGTTGCACTATTCACGTATTAAAATCCGTATTAAAATTTCATGCCCTGATTTTCGTAATTGTTGTGACTGGATAAGTTTAAATGTAACTGCACAATCGTGCTTGAGTGCGTGAAGTTCGGACAATTTGGTTAATTTTTTTATTTGCAAACAGTTATCGCTTCTACATTTTGGCATTAAGATTTTATTTCGATGAACGAAATGGTCTCAGGAGTTTATTATTAACTATTGTCATGCGAAGATTGGGAGATCCTGTATATTGTACAAGTATATTGATAGATATTTGTTTATATGACGTAATCTCATATGGTTTATAAGCTAGATTTATATAAATGTCAAAACTTTTATTTTACGTTAGTAAACATTTATGATAATTTTGATATGTTGTCAAGGATTCGATATTGATATGATATTATAATGATGTCTGAATGTTGAATGATAAAGATTGAAATTGTCATTTATTATTGATAAAAAGTTGTAACAAATAAAGCGTGCAAACAAGTATTGGATACGGTAGCTCTCCGAATATGAATATAGGTTAAATAAACATTTCTGTAATTTATTATACATGCAAACGCGATATTATGTAGAAAAATGGCGTTTATAACTGTTTTGTTACACGGAATTATGTAATGCAATTGTAAGCAAAAGTCTTTACAACTCATTGGGGGATAAATCTATGTTATGTTGTAAAAAGTTGTAAAGAATATATTATTATAGTATACAAAAAAAAATTTTTAACAAAAAATTATTTTTTCCAAGTTTGCTCTACAACATTGCACAAACACTAGCCAATTTCTATTTACTTTTAATTTTTTAACGATACTTGAGAGCATTTTTTCATGTTTTAAAGATTAAAAAAAAACTTTAATTATATTTACATATTTTAAATTGTTAATATTAATTTTTATAAAAAATAATGAGAGAATTTTATTTCTAAAGAAGGCAAAAATTGTAATGATAATTATAAGATTAATGTTTCAAAATAAAGATTTCTTATTTTTTTTCGCAGCTACATTAGATTATTATATTAGGAGCAAAAGAATTAGTTAAATACTCTTTATGTTATACATATAGAGTCACTTGGTTCTTTGTCTAATAGGTATTTGAAGAATAAATTCGTAATTTGATAAAATGATAATAAAATATAGTGTGAAGAGTGCATGCGTATCTCTTTCCATTTCTTGGATTAATTAAATTAATAGCTCCATTGCCTTGATTGATAGATAAATGCAGAAAAATTATTTTGTAAATTTAAAATAAAAATTATAGAACACATGTATATGTAGATTAAATGTACAAAAGATGATTATAATTAAATTCATATTCAGGCTGTTTCAGAAAGTATGGAACAAACTTTAGGAAATAGTAGGTCTCACCAAAAGAATCAATTTTTGTTGAAGGACTCGTATCCTCCGTCGCGTCCTTGTTCGATCACCTAAATGGTGTACATAATTTTAGTTGACATTAGGGAGAAGCTAATGAAAGGCTCATGGGAGTTTTTAATTAAATCAGGAACAATATTATTACCCTTATGTGACTGACAAGATACTGGAGTACTTTTTGCATTTTGACAACATAAAAGAAGTAAAATTTTTCATGTTCTAGTCGCATTGGAGGGCTGCAAATTTATGAGAACTCTTAAATCGATAAATATATTATTTTAGCATTATTTTTCGACAGACTGATCCAACAGGGAAGACGGAGGGGACTAAAAGTTGTTTAACCACCTTAATTACCCGAGTACCCGGGTACCCCGTCACTCACATAAGAGTTGAAATGTTCCAAGCAGTAAGAAACTCAAATATAATAAATGTAATCAGGTGCAATGTAGGCACTATGAGCATTTCCTATAATAAAAGATGTAAATAAAAATAAAAATTTAAAAAAATACAAAAAATACAAAAATAAAATTAAAAATGGGGAATTGTCAAACGTCATGCGCAATGCTATTATGCGAGTTGCCTAATACTTCACAGGCGATCCGAACAAGGATCCGCGTAACTTGTTAAGAATACGTCAGAGAGGACACGGGTTTTTTTTTAATAAAAATTGATTCTTTCGATGACATCTACCATCCCCTAATTAAAGTTTGTCCTGTATCTTCTGTAACATCCTGTAGGTATATCACAAACACAAATTGTTGAAATTGTTGAAGTACTGAAAATGAGTAGAAAAAACTCAATTTATTTTGGTGTATAGTGTATAGTGTATAGTGTCGGAAAAAATGGTATCTTTTACGTATTTACATTATAATCAAATATATATATAATTACAATGAAAAATTAGCTTTAGAAATATTATAATTTCTAGCTTACCTGATTGCCTCTACGAGATGATACTTTAGCAAAGTCGTCATTCGTACGGGGATCAACATTTTCTTTCATTTGCACATCGGAACTGAACTTTGTGATCTTGGAATTCTTTTCTTTCACATGATCCAATTCTTTCCTATTGCCAATGAGAACAGTAGCTTCTTTATTCGAATCATTGATACTTCTTTTTGGCTCACTACTACTGTCACTCGATGAAGACACACTATGATTAGCAGGCGGCGAATCGGGAGGACTACCGATAAAGAACACTTTGTGAGTGCTAAGCTCAGAAGACACGGGTATTGTGGTATATCGTCTACCTGCGTGGTCAACTGTTATTGTTCTACGTTCTGTAATAGAAGTCGAATATCTTCGCGGCTCTTGCGCAGAATATGCGCTCTTAGCCGATGAAGTATATTGGTCTAATTTTTTGGACAACAATGTAGTTTGCAATTCTTGAACCGTTAATTTCGCACCACGACATTTATATTCGATATTGCAATCTAAATTCGACTTACATTCAGCAATACACATGTCCGGAACACATTTGTTTTTGTCACTATGAGAGCCGCCCGTTAACGTAGCATAAAACATTTCTGTGTAATCTGGATCTTGAGCGGAAGAAGGCCTTTTATACCTATGCTTAGAAAAAGAGTCGTCGGTACGAACAGTTTGTATAGAATGGCGACGATCCGAGTTAACAGTATGTTTCTGTTTTGTTGTTTCCAACAAAGTTGAGCTTTGTTTTTTGATAGATGTGTCCACCATCATCGGTAATTCCTTCGGAAGAGCACTCGACACGTTAGATTTTTTTTGGTGACGTGAATTAAGATGGTGCGACGGCGAACAATATCGACTGCTCGAGCACGATTTTTCCTTTGAGCAACTAAAGGAATTGTCGGATTCCATCAAGATTTGAGTGTAACACTGCGACATCTCTGCGGTTGCAGACATATACCTCATTCTCGGATATGATTGCAACGGAGGAAAAGTCTGTTGCCGCGTAAGTTGTTTAGTTTGCGCATTATATTGATTATCCAATTGTAGAACCGTATTTAATCTCGATGCCTCAGTGCTGCTGGTAATACTGGCGATACTTGTCTCTGGTAAGAGATTTTCCGCGCTAACTGGTCTCTCGACAACGCCAACATTCGGTGACTCAGTCATATTACTTTTGGAAGACAATAGAGATAACGAGCTCGGCAACTCCAATAAACTTTGATTTTCTATTTTCCAGAATGAATCTTTTGACGTTTTGACCTGTTCGCTCGGCAAACTTTCTCTTCTGCTGGTCTGCTTTGAAGGTAACTGCAATGATTTCGACATACTTAAAGGTACGGAATGACGTCTACCAATGCGATCGAGTCCAACTCGCCCTGGCAATGTTGGCATTCGCGCTGCTTGCACGTACGCTGCCGGTATTAGCAGATCGATGCTGCCCGAATCTTCATCGGCGGCCGTTTCTTCGCCCGAACTATAGACTCCTTCAGGTTCGTCCAGTTCAGAAATCTCGGCTTCTCTTTCTTCAGTTGCCTCTTGATTGATCAATGTCTCCCATTTTTTCTGATTTATTTTCAAATATTCCATTAATGACACACTCAGACCGTCACCGAGGAAACGATGCCATTCCACGTAGAGAGGAGTAACGACATGTTTGAAAAAACCAGCTTGGATTTTCGGGATGCTAGTGGTATGTCGATCGCACAATGGTGTTACTGGAAGATTTAAACGACGCTCGTAGTCGCCCTGCCTGAAGAACTCCTCGCAAACTTTGTAAGACCATTTTCTAGATATGTCCCATGGTCTACACGGGTTGGAAATATCCGCGCATTTTAGGGCAATTTGCAGAATAAAATGACGATCCTCTGCACGTTTCATCTCAAGTGAATTGTTGCTCAAATAATCCTGCAATATGAGAGTTGCAAAGAAGAACAGTTGCCATTAATTTATTAGGTAATCAAAAGACGGAAATTAATGTAATGAGACGTACCCTGAAACGTGTGAGAAACTCTTGTTGTCTTGTAATGTCTGTCGCTAAGATCAATGAACTGATATGCCGTTGAAGTTCTGGTCTTACGTCGGCCGGTAGTTGTGCCGATACACCGCTTTCTAAAAGGCATCCTATTGCCGATCTCCAGTGATGATTTTCCAGAACGGAAGTATTCTGAAAATTGTTAATCTTTAATTTACACACAGACATATCGCTTAACTTACAAGTCATTTATGAATTGTATGTAAAAAGAAAAAAATATTGAACATCCTATCGGTGTTTACACATACCTACACACAGAGTGTTGAGAATTACATAGAAACCAAAAATATAATAAGATAATTTATAAATTAAACAATAATAAAAGATAATTTTTAAGGGAGCATTTTTTTTAAATGTGACATAATTTGTACAAGTTTTATTTTCTGAATAATAAATTGAAGAAAGGTATTTAAAGCATTTTTTTTTTCATTAATCTATACCTATGGACTTGTGTAATCTGATCAAAATATTTACAAATAATCTCATTTTATCTGTATGCAGTAAAAATATCAAGCATCAATAAATAATCGATTCACGTTAAAATCTGTGATGTTCTTGAATTGATTTGATTCTTTTTGAAATAAGTTGTTAATAAGTTGTTGGCATAAAAATTTAAAAGGCATGTGTTGCTTCATGTTTTTCATAAAATTATAAATACAAATTTATCACCTCTGTAAAGTTGGCCCCACTTTTTCAAAATTTGAGAAAAATAAGCAGAATTTTGGTTATGCCCGCAGAACTGTAGAGCTCATTCCACATTCCACATTTTAGAAAGAGTTCCATTGATTAAAGCGGTAAAAATACCATATGACGGGGAATGGCGGGGCCAATTCACAATTCCATAGCTTCAAAGGGCCGTAACTTTCTTGTTTTCAATTTTAGAACGTCTATTGTTAAGGATAATCGATAGAACTTTTCGAGTGGCTACTAGAACTCTCAAGAGATTGTCAGATTTCCGAAAACATTTTTTGACTTGTATGGATTTACATTTCGTACGCAGAAATATCTTTAACGCTACAACTTTTATGATATATATAAAGGTTTCAAACGTCGCTTGCTGTTTATTAAAAAGTTATTAACAAAAAAGTTTAAAAAATACAACAGTTTGTGTCAGTGCTAAGGGAAGTAATTTGCTAATATGTGTGTAGACCTCATTTCGCTTTGTAAGCAGGGGTGGGGTAAGATGATGGACCTTGTTTCGCGTGGATAGTTCTCTGGACAGCATTGTATTTTCAACGCAAAGCGAGATCCATCTCATCCCACTCCACCCTTGCTTAGAAGGCGAAACGAAATCTATCATTTGAACGGTCGGGGTTTTCAACTTTCCACGCGAACCGAGGTCCATCTCCACCCACCCCTGCCTGCGAAAGAGGGTAGCCTCTCCCCCACCTACATGAGTACCTATACACACATATTGGCAAATTACTTTTCTTATAGATTTCGTTCCGCGTACACGTGTGTACGAGTGTGAATAATAAAACACGTACCTATCATATAAGAAATTGTCAATGATCTCCACAGTGCAGTGCATCGAAAATGATGATAATGATCAAGTTTGATTAAAAGCCTTCCAGAAAGAAACGATTCCATGTAATAACATTACATATATATATATATATATATATATATATATATATATATATATTTATACGTTTTTGTTCTTGTCCATTTATTAAATAATATTAAAAATAGTATGGTACGTGTTTTATTATTTCAAACGTGGTGCAATTTAATCATTACCTTCATTTATAACATTTCAAGCAGCGAGTATCAACTATCATTCGATAATGATAGCTAGTTATTATAATATGAAAGTTGAATACAAACATTTTTTTTGGGGTAAGGCAAGCGTTTCCTTTTATTTTATTTTTTATTTCTTGTTATAGAATTATTAAATTTATTTAAATAAAGAAATTGTGTTTAAATATTTAAGTAGTCAAGCGCCTTAGTTGCCTTGCTACGCAGCATTCGACAAAAATCTGCGCTCGCGAATCGCGGTATCCTACTTTGTCGCCAATTTTTCAAGAGCGTTTTTCGCGAAAACGGCCAAGCGTTGCGCGCTAGTCCTTCACTATATTTTACTACTAGTGAAGGACTATTACAGAATCAAGTTTAGTTAAAATCCGTTTCCCAGTCCTAGCCCTTGTGAGTAAAAAAAATGTGACAATTAGTAAACTACATGGGTTGAAAACTAAATTTATAGTTTGAAATAGTATACTGAAATATAACATCTTTTATTGACTTTTGAACGCTCATAGCGCTTATAAACGATTGCAGATTATTGTGAATCTTGCTCATTGTGACTTTTGATCAGCATGCTATAAACTATCCACTTTCAAAGTTTCGGGCCCAATTTTACCGAAATCCAATTTCCATAAGAACTGTGCGGAGGCCTTTAACAAGTCCAACCATACGTCTATTTGTGAAAGATAAGTTAAAGATAAAAAGTTACGATTTTAATGGTTTTTGTTAAATAAAAACAAACTCGTTATTTGACCAAAATTCTCTATTAACTTTTAGGTGCTGATCGTAGATCAGCTTTATTAATAGCCTTTAATAGATGCTTCATCGTATTGTCGTGAAGACATCTTCTTTGTTGTGTTAATACGGAACTTCCAACGCTGAATAAGCGCTCTACCGAAGCACTACTTGGAAGTAGTGTGTTGCATTTAATAAAGTTTTTTAATACTTGGATAGTCATTTCGACATTACAAAGTTTAGATTTTAAAAATTGTGGAAATTCTTTTAGTTTGGGTCAAAACGGCTTTGTTTCTCGCTTAGAAGCAAAAAATCATCATTATTATAGAGTACTTTATCGCTCATTGGGGGACTTGATTTCGATCCTGATATTTAATAGATCTTGTAGACCCGGTTTAAAGTAACGATTAACTGTTCGATTCGTTACCCAAAAAATGTAACTGCGTTACTGTTACAGTTATTACCGAGAGCAATAATGTGCCGTTACCGCAAATTGTTACTGGAAAACAGTAACTTGTAACGGTAATAACGCGTTACTTCCCAAAATATACCCCCTGCATATATATAAATATTTAAAAAAGATCTAATTGATGTATTCTTGATCTATTCTGCAAATAGCTTAAGTCTTTTCCTAATCTTTATAATTTGTGCATTTAATATAGTACATGTAATGTGATGAATATATTCAAATGAATAACAAAATGGTTGTAATATAATGAAAAAGTTATTCGATTATCATGTTTAATTTTTCAATTATTTAATCAATAATTTAACAGAGATGTTCCTACCTGATAAAGCGCAGCTAAATGATTACTCGTTGCGACCAAAAACGGTTGATTGACACCCGGATGATCTAAGTCATGCGTTACAGCCGCTATCAAAGAAGCCATAATTTCTAAATTCGTTAGATGCGTTTTAATCTGCAAATTTATATAACTCGGTCATTCTTTTTCGCTGAGAAAATAAAGTTATTACATGCCGTCTAAATAAAATTGAAAATTCTACATTTATCTATAAAACTGCAAAATAAATATATAGTTACCTTTTTTTCTTGAAGGAAGCAATGCATTGCCTGAGTGACATCCGTAGCATGTATACTGTTGTGGTAAGGATTTGTACTGTGATAACCCTCCTCGATAAAAGCTTCAATTAGATATATACATGAATTATTCAGATCACGATATTCAGAGAGATTGACGATTTTTAAAAAGTTTTTATTTAATTTTACTTTCTTATTTTTTATATTCTATACTATTTTATTTCTCCTATATCTTTCTATACGTATAATAAAATCAAAATAATATAAATCTCTCTTCCTCACTCTTTTCCCATCCCTCTTTCTCTTTCTCTTTCTCTCTTGGAAAAAAAAAGATTATATTACTTGATATATGTAAAAAAAAAAAAAAAAAAAAAAAAAAAAAAAAAACATTAAAAACCTAGAATTATCTACGCAAAGCTTCAACTTGTTTTCTCGAAAATTATTATCAAGTACACCTATGAAATATTTTGTAGAGATTTTTCGTCGGATAAATGGAATATAATGAAATAAAAGGAATACATTTATAATTTTTTGCACCTAATTGTATCAACGTACACACAATGCAATAAGCAGTTGCATTTATTCTGTAAATACAACATACATTATGCATTTTTTATGTCAATTTTAATTTTTCTTTTATTAATCTAAATATGAAGTATTTCGACAAAATCATCAGAAAATGAATGTTTCATAAAGTATTTCATACTTTTATTAGAACATTGGACTAAAACGCGAAATATATCTCAAAATAATTATAATAATGAGAGTGAAACACGACCGCTATGATGTACAATTTAGAGGAAACGCCAATTCGGTTATAGGACTGGATTTGATAGCCTAATAATATTATATTCACGTATGTTTATTCGACGTTAACTCGACTCGAAAATAATTATTTTTGATGATTTCATAATCAAATTAATAAACATGCAAAACAATAAGAAGAATTGAGTTACATAATAAGAAGAAATATACATTTATTTTAAAAACTAAAAAAATTTAATTTAAATAAGATGAGCTACCCGCCTACCTGTTGAAAAAATTTAGCAGCAAAATCCCATTTACATAACAGAAAGATTTCCAACAAACTTAAAAATACTAAAAAAAATTTATTTATTATTATGCTTACTTTATTATCAACTTTTTAATTTTTAACAACACTACCTGCACTATCAAGCAAATTCTTTTGTGCCCATTACATGTTTTACATTATAAATTAATGTAGAATAAATAATTATTAACTTGATTATAAGAAATCTAAAATAAATAAAATCTGGGCCAATATAATTGGTTTATAAGCTATTCTTGCAATAATGGAATTATATTTTTCATTTGTTCTTGTATCAAGTTTGTAATTGAATTTGGGTCAAGTCGGGGAAAGTCGGCCATAGTTGAGAAATATTAAAGAAATATGAAGAAACCAATAGTCACAACTACTTTGGAATTCTTACAAAATGATACACTTGAGCAGCGCCGCTTTCACATGGCAGTGCTGAAAATAGCCACCCTAAAAAAGTTATCATTAAAATATTGTAATTTAATTATATGTTTCCCTTCAAAACCCGCATATTTTACCCTTATATGCTTCTATCTACATCTTATTCAGGGGTAAAGGGGAGGAAGATACTGATGGTACTGCGCGGAGACATTCAGCACTCAATAAATGAAGTGTAATACGTATACAAAACTATAGTTATTTTAAACTTGTTTATCTTAAACTTGTTTAACGATTAATGATTAGTAAACACAATTTCAAAAAAATTAATACTTTTGTTTTAGATGTACATTTATCGGAATATTGTAGCATTCACGATATTAAAAAAAACTAAAATCTATATATATATATATATATATATATATATATATATATATATAAACAAATGTCCTGACTGACTGACTCATCAACAACGTCCAGCCCAAATCCTTAACCTAGAAACATGAAATTCGAGGAGTATATTCCTTCCATGACGTGATTACACCCACTAGGAAGAAATTTTTAGAAACTCGACCTCCCAATGGGAGTGAAAAGGGGTAAAATATGTATTGCTTTAACGAAGCACGGATATCAAGCTAGTCTAATATAAGAATACAAAAATTGTACGTCAGTATTCATGTGTAAATAGTCTGTCACATTAATGATGTTTTTCCTAAAGTGGCATTTTACTCCAATGACGATGAGGAGAAGATACTACCTCTGATTCTTTACACACTGACATTATAGAAGAAATGGTTATTCGGCTGTCAATAGACGGCCATTTCAATATGGTTTCACGAAATATGTTAAATAAATCCACTTTCAATGAAAAGAAATTAATAACGAATAATCTTAAAAAAAGTGTACACTATTATAAGAAGCCTTGATCACCACTTGATCTGAACAGATGTCAGATTTTTCGGATTTAACACGATAAAATTGGAGAAGCCTGCTCAGTGATGTTACTCATTGTATGAAAAATCTCACGTTAACGACTATAAAATATTACCATCTATTGGATAATAAATGAAATATTAACAAAGTGACCTATTGTGACATCTTCTCCCGACTTATTATTCTTCAATTTATATTAATTTTTACCCTTTTCCTAATCTCTTCTTGTCACAATCAATGATATTGATATATGAATTCTAGTTTCAGTCAAGCAGTTTATATTTGACTGAGAAGGATTTTATAATAAAGATCAAAACTAGTATCAATTAAAGAATATTTAGAACAAAATATTTCAAATAAAATATTTAAAATAAAAAGTTAAAAAAAAAAAAAAAAAAAAATAGAGAAATATTGTATTACGGATTACGGGCCATATTTTGTAAATGTATACGTATACTAAATTGTGTGTTATCGTACAATGTTATACTTTTGTTACACATATCTGATTTATAGTATTGACCTGGATATGATTCTTTATAATTTTCCAATAAATGAGTTAATTATTATTATTTTTTAATACAGTTTTACTAGATTTAGAAAATAAATGTTTAAATAGGATTTGCCTTATTTTTAGATTTATTTCATATATATGACTGATAGCCTAACCTAAATAAAACTGCATAAATTCATTACAATCTTTGTAGTCGGTACATTTCGGGGGACGCGCCATCAGTTATTGGGCCATCTCATAATTGGAAAAATTTTAGGAAAACTTGAATTTTGCTGATCTATGCAAATAATGTATAAAAGTTTACCGTTTTCAATACTACTATTCAATACATTCAATGCGAGTAATCAAGCAGAGATGCTATTAACAATCGTGATATAAAAGGATAGAGTATTTTTTATATCCAGGCGTTTTTGGTTCGATTTCTATCTTGATCTTAATCTAATTGGGACCTGTATATAGAGACCGATAGAAAAAAAAAGTACATATTTTTTGTGTATCCCGATTAGTCTCGGCATTTAGTAACTGTTGTAAAGTAATACCTGATATCACAATTAATTATCATAGAACCGCGGGAATGTAGTTGTGCAATTTTGGTCGACATATCTGACTGTCCTCCCCTTTTATCAGCCACGTTTTAGCCAAATAAACTGCTGCACAGTATCTCTTTATATATCCCGAAACATTTAAACATTTGGCCAAAAGATCTATATATCTACATTTAATATTGTAGTATTTCTATGTGTCTTTGTGAGCGTCAGGCGCGACAGCTGTGTAAGAATCCAGAGTACTCTATTATATCCGTTGTTAGCTCTTTATTACTCGCAATCTAATACAACTCTCCCTCGCCCGCTTTCACGACTCACACTCTCCCGCACTCACACTCCATCTCGAGTCATTACCGAGATCAGTCATCACCATCAACCAATCACACCCCGCATTTATCATGTTCCGCCGCGTGCCCTACAAGTTCGGTCATTCTTGACCAGAGCAAATGATCCCAAAACTTGCAAGGAATAACATAAGATATGATAAGCAGGTCCCCCAATTTATCGTTTTATAACTGATCAGTCGGAACACATTGTCGCTATAGAGTAAAACATGGAACGCAGGTCAAATCATCTGAAAGACTTTGTGGAACATGTTGTATGATGCGGCGATCGTCTAATGGATTGCGAGGAGTCGCACTTGTAACTAACAGTACAAATATACTTGAATGTACAGGGTTTGGTAAAAGTATGGCAACTCTTAAATTTTATGAAAATTATGCATTTTCGGGGGGGGGGGGGGAGGGGGAAGAAGTTACACACGCGGAGCAGAGGATTTTTAGTCATTAAAAAGAGAAGGAGTGACCGCGTCCTCAGTCTTTATTTGTTCCGCAACCAATCACCACACATCCACAGCCACACTTTCAAACACACATATGTACATGCACACGCACACGCACACGCACACGCACGCACAGAGGTGTAAATCCGACCGTGCAACCTCCTCGCGGTATACCTTGTATAATGCTGATGCCAGTGATACTGTAACTTTCAAGCTCCATAACTTGAAAGGTATTTAATAAAAAAATACTTTGTTATAGTGTTTGTCAAAAGCTCTCGAGATAAGCTACAAGAATATGTAATAAAAAATAAGAGTTTTTATTCAAAAATTTCAAGGTGATCGCTTTACGTAACTTTGACAACACTCTTCAAAGTCATACTAATATTGCTACGTAATGTGTTGATTGAAACCCTACAACATCTAAAACATTTTTTTGAAAATGTATAGTTTTTGTAAAATTTATTTGCCATACTTTTACCAAATCCTGTATATAGAGTGGGTTCAAAAGGTATAAGATAAACTTTAGGGGTTGCTAGATATCACCGAAAGAATCAATTTTTGTTCAGGAACCTGCGTCCTCTGACGCGTTCTTGAGGAGCTGCGCGTCCTCATTCGGATCGCCTGTTATGTAGGCAACTCGCACGATAGCATTGACGTCTAACAATAATAGTTTACACGTTCTTTAATTTTTTTGTTGGTCTTTTAACTTTTATATACGTATTTTATTACAGGAGATACTCAAAGTGCCTGCCTTGCACTTGTTTATATTTATCATATCTGTAGCATTGAATTTTCTTACTGATTGGAACATCTGGCAAATATTTTATACCCTTATGAACCCCCCCTCTCAATGACCTAATTCTCCTTCACATATACATTATATTATAGAGGTACCTTCCTAGAGTAACCTGCAGAAGGTTTTAGCCGTCGCTCGTTGTTTATTAAAAAGTTATAAACAAATATAACTGAGAAATATAATAGTGTCAGTCCTAAAGGAAGTAATTTGCTATATGTGTATAGGCTGTACTCATATAGGTGGGAGAGAAGCTACCGCTCCTCCGCCGCAAGCAGGGGTTGGTGGAAAGGGGGGTTCGCGTGGAAAGTTGAAAACCCGAATTGTGTATAATGATATACTTCGTTTCGCCCTATATAAAAGTTCAAAACCCGTACCGTACAATGATATAGATCTTTTATCCTGTGAGCAGGGGTGGGGTGGGATGAGGTGAATCTCGCTTTGCGTGAAAAGTACAATGCTGTCTAGAGAACCATCCACGTGAAGCGAGGTTCACCCCACCCCATCCCACCGCACCTCTGCTCACAGGATGAAAGGTCTATCATTGTACGGTTCGGGTTTTCAACTTTTCAGGCGAAACAAGGTCCACCCCCACCCGCCCCTGTCTGCTACCACCCCTCTCCCGCCTACATGTGTACTGTCTATACACACATATCAGCAAAATACTTGCTTTAGTACTGACACAAACTATTTCTCAGTTATATTTGTTTAAAACTTTTTAATAAACAATGAGCGATGGTTAAAACCTTCTAAAAGTTATTCAGGAGAGTGCTCTTTGAAATATATGTAAAGGAGAAGGTCATTGAGGGGGGGTTCGTAAGGGTAAATATTTACCGGACACTTCAATATTGTTCTTGATTTGATCAAAAGCTTTCGCGTGATCCTTTCAATTATCTCCTTTCTAGTGTCGAGTGATGTACACCATTTAGGTCAGATTGGACAAGGTCGCGTAATTCCTTAAGGATATGTGTCAGAGGACACGGCAGGTTTCTTAACAAAAATTGAGATTTTAAATGACATCTACCATTCTCTAGTTTGTCCCATATTTTTTGAAACTCTCGGTATATGTATAAAACAAATTCTTATTTTGAATATTTTAATGTTTACATTTGATAATCATAAACAGACATTTATTTTATGTATTTGACTCATATTTGAATATTATTTGACTTTTCGAAATATGAAATATATCATACTATAAATATATCATACGCGTTCTATTCGCGATTATATGAATACTAAAATATATAACAAAATTAATCTGTCAATAAAATGCAAAAACATGATAAAAAATCGATTAAAAAATATGAAAATATGTGATAATGACGTTTATGATTTTGTGTTGTATCTTCATAAACGCATAATACTTTTATACACTTTTTATTTATCGACCTGCTTCTTCCAAATTAATTAGTACAAAAATTACAGGAAAAATTAAAAAATTGCCAAACTTAAAAAATTTGAAAGTATATGCTTACTGAATAGCTTCCACACTGTTACGACATCCAAGCTAAAGTGTTGAAAAAGTCCATACCAATGGAAGAGATGGACACATAATACTGGCAACGAACGACCTGGAAATTAAACGTAACATTATATATGGCAATTATTTAAATACAAATTAACGATTACGTTTTATCCCTTTGTGTATTTTATTCATATTTGAATTTACAAGTAGAATCTACCTATACACAAACCTCTGCTAATAAAGTTAAAAATTATCCCAGGAATGCAAATATTATATTAGCAAAAATTTGAATTTTTTCTTGGTGTAGTAAAAGATGTAAGCTTTCTTTTGAGACGTTTTCGTAACACTTATCATGTTTTGTTGAAAAGTTACAGTTGACCAAAAATAGACAAAAAGTGGTTTTTGGAGATTTCAATCTCCTACATTATCGAATCTAGAGCTAATTAACAATTTTCACAAACATATTCGGATTTAGCGATTCCAAATTAGTAAAGATTAGTTGATTTCGTTTCCAAAGTATTTTCGTTGTTGACCAGTGAAATCTGACAGCGAGATTCATCGGAGAAGAGTTACGGTTTCATCACTTTCATCCGAAGGAAGAAGAGAATGCTGTGGCTTTCAAGCCACTAATTCAAAAGAAGTGCAACAAATATAATAAAATTGGTCACTTGGTCAAGTTCTGCAAAAAAGCTTACATCAAAAGATAAGAAGCAAGTACGTCGTTTTAAATGCATTAAAAATGGACATATTGTAAAATATTGTAATGAAGAAGATAATTCTAGCGAAAGGGGGTGTAATGTAAGAAGAATGTAAGAACAATCGTATGGAAAAAGATTGTTATTTCAAGAACAAGAAGCAAGACAAGAATAAAGATGCTAAAAAGATTGCACTTCCTACAAGTGAGATGTACATGTGAGGAAGATACCTGGATAGTTGACTCGGGAAGCACGTCAAATATGACAAACAATAGAAGTTTTTTTCTAAGAACTGAAAAAGTCTTAGAGCCGGTTGTTCCAACCTGTTGGTAAACTAACTAATAGTTAAGTCATATGCATATATGTCTTTGTTTATCCTCTACATTAGACAAAGATAGACATATGATTTAACTATTAGTTAGTTTACCAACAGATTGGAACAACCGGCCCTTATAGTAGATAAATAAATATTGCAAAGTCGAAAGAGACAATGCTAGCAGAAGATATGGGTAGCATTGAGTTTAGTAAGTGCAAATTAAAACCGGTTATCGCGATAAATATTACCACATGCCTCGGTAGTCGAATTGGTACGACACCCTTCACGGAATGAGAGAGGTTCCAGGTTCCAGCTTCCTGGCTGAGGTAATATTTTTCGTAATAATTTCTTTACAGTTTTAATTAAATCGAGTCGACTTAATTCCGGGGAGGGAAGGGTTTTAATTCCAACAATAACTGTGTTTCAAGTCCGACAAATAATCGGCGCGCAGTTAAATAAGTTTGGAAAAAACGAATATATACTATATATATGCACACAGAAACTAATATAAGGCTATATCAAAGATCAAAGGTTGGATCGTATGGCTTTTGATTCTAATTTGATTGTATATCGTAACACGGTCCTCTTATTTCTCTTATTATTATATAAATATAAAATATAAACTATAAATAATAAGAGAAAACTCAGACCGCTATGATATACAATCGAATAAGAATAAAAGCCATTTTCGGTCCGAGCTTAGATTTTTGGCATGCAAGGCATGCAGCTCAATATTAATTTCCGTGTATATGTATTATTTATAATATATATACATATATATTCCAACTTGTTAAATTGCGCGCCGATCACACAGTCGGACTTGAAACATGAGTTATTGTTGGAACAATGTTAACTGAATTGTTGGAACAAGGTTAAATTGAATTGATTTATAATTACGGGTAGAGATTGGGATTTATTGTTCCAACTGTGTTTCAATAACTGTGTTTCAAGTCCGACTTTGTGATCGGCGCGCAGTTTAATATCAAATTGGAACATGTATGTATATGTGTTATAAACAATACATATACACGGAAATTAATATTGAGCTGTAAACAATCTAAGCTCGGATTGAAAATGGCTTTTATTCTTATTCGATTATAAACTGTAAATATAAAATATAATAAATAAATAATTATTTAATTATTAATGTAATCGCGATAATGATATGCGTATGACCGTGTGAATAATATGCTTGTGCGCAATAAGCGTGTGTGCAAACAATACTGTTGACAATCGTTTTATAGGTAAACCCAAGGATCGTCCCAATTTCACGTATTTCACTTACCACCTGTGACTGTTTCCAAAGTGAAAGCATTAAATCTCCAGTTTCCAGCTCTTTGTAACACGCACTGTAACACATATGAACGAAATACGATAATATAAGCATAATATAAAGTATTATTAGTAAAAAGAATAAAAATGTGAATTTAGGAAAAGGACATGACGTAATAACAAATGTCATCTTATTCTGATAAAAAAAATTAGTAATTTATAAATTCAAGAATTTTTCAATTTTTATTCATTGTAATCCAAATGCATAGGGTAGTCTCTTCATTAAATATTCTTTCTCCATTATAGAATTATTTATTTATTTATATAAATTGTTTCTCGAAAGTGTTGTGTTACGTATGATTCATAAATGTGTAAAGGGCTCATTCCTGAGTAATTTTGCTTTAACAATTCGCGACAGTCTCTTATAGTTTCTGACAATGAGATATTTTAGGTTAAAGTTCAGTAATTTTTAAACTACATTGAAAGTATATAAGAAGTAGATGGAAGATATGATCTTAACCTTGATACATTAATTTTAATATTATATAAAATAGTCAAGATAATGATTCTCCGAGTAAGGGAACCTCGCAAACTCGAAAATTCTGATTTTATTGAAACTTTCCACAAAGGGTAGGAGGGGTAAAAAGATGAATTTAGAAATTTTTTGTTGCCGCCCAAAAACGGTTTTAAGGGGTGAAACTACCACTCATATGTAGAGCGGCTTTTACTTTTCTCGATGTATCTTAAAAAATATTTGAGATATCAAAAAATGTTTCGTATAAAAGATTTATACTAACATTTCCGCTATTCAACAACATTAATAATATTTTTTAAAAATAATTCTTTAAACGAAATTTTGATTAAAAATAAAAAAAAAATTTTTTTTCAAAATTTTATTAATGTGGTTAAATAGACATGTTTTTACCATAAAACTTTTATTCGAAACATTTTTTTTATATCTCGAGTACTTTTCGAAATATATCGAGAAAAGCAAAAAGCTGCTCTACATGTGAGTGGTGGTTTCACCCCTTAAAACCGTTTTTGGGCAGCAACAAAAAATTTCTAAATTCATCTTTTTACCCCTACTACATGTGTGGGAAGTTTCATTAAAATCAAAACTTTCGAGTTCGCGAGGCGTTTCCCTGTGTGTGTAATTTTAAAAAGATTTTAGTTGGCGCTCATTATTTATTAATTAACTATTGTATAGTAAAGTTGATGCAAATAAATATTATAAATGTGATAATTTCAGCTTTATTGAATATGAATTTCATCACGCTTTTTACTCATTGTCAGTCCAGATTATTGTGTGCCACCTTTATACCAATTGGTGGCTGCTGAGTTGCTGGCTTTCGGGGCCATCGTAACTTACGACTGTATTTAAAAAAGAATGGTGAAGTAATAACTAGAGCTCGGCAAAAGAATCGGATACCCGGATATCCATACGTATTTGAGAATTTGTTTTATTACTCTGTATACATGCGTCTCCGTGTAATACGTATAGATATCCGTGGGATACCCATTGTATTCGGATCTGGGCCGATTCCATGTACAACAAGTAACGGGCGAGCGGGCGAGTATCCGGATACCTGGATATTCCAAGCTTTAGTAATAATTGTGAATTTCGAGCCAGAATGGTACATTCTCTCATGCCTGCCGTCTGATTATCGTGCAGATTTTGTTTTCGGATCATTGCTAACCACGTTGGAGTTACGTAGAACTTGACGCGTACCGAAATCATAAGCGCGCGACATTAGATTTGCGCCACGCCAGCCGCCGATCATAGGATCGCCTGCTGTCAGCACTCGCAAGTGCGGTCTCAACTTGCGAGCTTAAAAGTAAAATTGTAATATAAATATTGCTATAAAATATTAATGGCGGGGGGGGGGGGGGGAGGGGAAGAAAATGATTTTAATTTAGTACGAGCATTATAATTAAAAAAAAAATTATTTTTTGTGTATAAATTACCTGCACTAGTCCGTGGAAAATGTCGTCCAAAATACCTGGTTCCCGATTCAAGGATCTGGTAATAAGCTTCTTACGACGTCTCTTATGTATCGTCAGAAATCGACCGATCGGCCTAGGTCTATATCGATCGATGTCCAGACTCTCCAGCAGAATTTGTTCCGCGTCCGATAAACGCCTAAAAAATGATGCTTCCGTAGCAGATGATTTATCATGGACTTGCAGTAACGTAGCCGATACATCGGAATCACGAAATATGCCGTTATCTATAAAATAGAAACATATTTTCAATATGTCATAAACAATACATAATTTTTTTCAAATATTAAACGAGGAAGAAATCATTTTTCGACATAAAATCAGTCCTATTTATTAATAATTTAATAACATTTCAAGTTGGCAATTACATGTAAAATTATTTTAAAAAGAGCCAAGTGTCATGACATTTATTTTTAATCTTTAATGTTTAGAAAATATAAAATGAAATAAAAACTAAAAACAGAGCATTGAGAGCATATAACCAAAAGACAGTCATATTGAGCATAGATTGCAAACAAAGAACTATGAATATGTATGTACAACAGAATTGAATGAATACACAAATTAGTCGATCTCGGGTAAATTATTTGAATCCAAATCTGGGGTACTTTTACTTTGATCTACATTAAATAAAAATGATAAATAAAATCATTTATCCATCCTAAATAAAATTTAATGTCTTACAAGTGAGATGTTAATGTGTTAATACCGATATACATATATTAAAAACAATATAAATCTTTTACTCTGCAAGAGTGTACACATGATTTGAATTTAGTAAATAAAGTATGACTATAAGTGTAACTGCTGTGAATAATTTCGCAAATATTTCAAGGTTACAATAATATAGAGGGTCCCATTTTACTTTTGACAGTCAAATATCTGGAAAAGAACTCGCATGTTCCTCATGGAAAAATGACCCCATGCTTCACTCTGGGATATGTTGTAGTTTTCATGATCCTGAATAAATAACTCCATTGTCACAAACACAGGAAATGAAAGAGTAAAGAGATATAGAGTTCTAAAGTCATAAAATCTGACAATGAGTGTTTGCCATATTTGTTTCAGATAATCCGATACCTTCTTTTATGTGTAATGATACGTGCGTACGTGCGCGAGTGCGGGTGCGGATTCCACGGTTTGTCACTTCCGTAGTATTTTTTTACTCCAATCCCTTTCTACTGCTGGTATGTGTGTGTGTGTGTGTGCGTGCGTGCGCGCGTGCACACACACACACCAGCAGCAGAGAGTAAAAAAATACTACAGGAGTAACGAATCGGGGGCACTTTTCCATAAGAAACATGCGAGAAATGTCCTTTTCTGGAAACAGGTTTTTAGAAAAACATGTTTTAGACAAAAGTTTCGAGAGAGATGTAATGATATTGAAAATTGCCCTTGAATTGCCCTTAGGTGGAGTTTTTCAATGTTATTTAAAGGCTAACTGAATTTTTTTTAATGGAAAGAGGTATTCTTTATTGAAAAATCGGAAAGAACGTTTAATTAATACATAAATAAGTACTAAACATTTTTGGTCTAAACTCATTATCTCATTAAGGAGATATTTTATGACTATGACGAATGACGCCTACTCGAGTATCTTATTTTTATACACAAAGCCAACTTAAAGTTCATGCACTATTACGCGGTTATGATTGTCGTTTGAATGCGATCATAGGCGCGTTAAATAACATGGCACGAGAATCACTCATTAATTTGTTAATAAATTCGGCACTCCCGATACTTGTTTGTACACGACCGATCGATCTCGATCACAAAAGGACACGGAGACAATATGCGATGCGATCTCAAGTCATTAATCGATAACAATTATCCGCGTTGTCAATTGATAACGATTATTCGACGCGGCACACGACATTCCCGGTTGCAATCGATGCAAAATTACGATGCGAAATCACGCGGCATCTTGCTTAAATTCAGACCAATGCGCGCGACCTGTTACCTTTTGTAACAACGTGAGACTTGTAAGTCCTGCAAAACGAAATCTCGCAAAAAATAAATTATTTTTAATTATACGTACTTGAATTGATCCGAAAAATCTGATGGGCAGTTGTGTTATAGAATACATACGTACGCGTAATACGATTCGGACGAATGTAGTATCGTACCTATAGTACGTTGTGTGTTTTATCATACAGAATATGTCGACATATTGCCATTTCGTAATTAAATAATTCAAGACACGATTACGAATGTCGATTAATGGTGATTATTCGCGTTAAATAACATGCCACAACAATCGCTCATTACTAATTTAAGTCAGCACTTCTGACTTTCATTCGTATTATATGACACTTTTAGATTGGATAACGCGGAGCGCAATCTCATTGTTGTGTGAAACGATATGGGCAACGAGATGACATATCATAGAATTTGGTACATCGGAATTTATAGAATTATAAAACAAATTACACATTTCATATCTCTTGAAGCTTTTCTTCTAGCATCAAATTGATTCCTTCTTTGGTACGGTTTAAAAATTTTGCAAGCTTAAATTGCTTAATAATTTTTTAGTATTTTTATGTAGGTATTTTTTTTTAAATAAAAAATTACGATCGACTATTCTTGAGACAAAATCAATATTTTCTTGATATCAACGAGGTAAATATCGACGTAATTATCATTGAAAGACTAAATAAGGCATCCGAATAGATGTCATCCGTCATTCTAGGTGATTCGGATCATATTAGAAAGTCAGACAAATGAATATTCATCGAGTCAGAATGCGCTATAGTGCGCTATATCTAATAAAAATCATTTAGACGCTTTGATAACGTACTGTAGTCATGTTCATATGTTTTAGCCATGGTTCATATAAACAAAAAATTCGAGAATAAATATTAGAGTATAAATTAGGAGTCGACCACGATCAATAGCATACAGAATTCTGAGATCCTGCGGTTATACCACTCTCTTATCATATTACATTACTTTAGGCTTTAATGAAGATGATTAAAGATAAAGATCGAAGATATTGAATTCTGTGCCCACTGTGGGACGATGGGACAACAAAAGTACAGAGTAAATTCTTGGTTTCTTTAATGTATAGTTATGTTCAGTAATAATGTAGAGCAACGACATATTAAATCTACGCAATAGTCACTACTATAGTCGATGCAAAATGACGCACAGTGGTGCCGTCAAGTTGACAATCAACAGTTGCTGATCTTTAAATGTGTGGAATTTTAAATAGACAGATCATTGGCTCTTGATTCGTTGGAGATAAAAATTTATGATTTACATTTGATTCAAACAAAATAAATTGCTGGTGTTGCAAAATGTTGACCTCAACATACGACTAAGGATATAGATTCAAGGTGACACACGTGACGCCACCATAATATTCCCGTATTGTTAAGGACTTGTTAAATGTATGTTGTATATATCTACAGATTGGTCATTCGTGAATACGTCGCGCGTCGCCTGGCCTCCGAAATCTCTAGATCTTACATACGTAGATTTTTTATTTGGCGCTGTATTAAAAATATACTGTTTTTCAAAATCCATCATCGACGAGCGATGAGAATAAGAAGAAATGCTTGTCGCAGTATGCCACAATAATTTTATTGTCATTGGATGAACAATTCATTGGAGCGAATTAGGTTATACCCATACGCACTATTACCCCACTTTCCCCTATATACATAAACTAATATTGGGCTGCCAAAGATCTTAGGCTCGGACCGTAAATGGCGTTTTACTCTAATTTGATTGTATATCGTAACGGTCTTGTTCCTCTCATTATTATTAATAATTAAATCAACTTACAAATTCTGATGAAGGACAAAGAAGATGTGTTTTTTATCGAACGATAAAACGCGCTTCTTGTATAGTTTGAGTTCATGTAAGCGACTACTCGATAATAAGTGTGTGATGTGGGTATTGGTAAATGTATCGATGACATTAAAAGTAAGGAGTAAACAGATATTAAATACTGCATACTGCACATAAATAAAAACAAATCTGGTTGAAATCTTTCGTTATAGTAAGTTCGTAAAGGATATTAAAATGAGATTTGTCAAGTAATTCTGTGTCTGTTTGATTCAATTGATGCCGTCGTTTCTTTGTTCCTTGATATGCAGATTTTTTAAATGAAAATTCGGTTCTGAATCAAGATCACGGCTAAAACCTTTTGACGGTCACTCAGGAGACCTTGTGACCTTGACAACGCATGTCAAGCTATAATTGAAATCGGTGAGTTGGCCGCTAATAATGCACAAGTATCTAAATTTGTTATCAACTTTTTAACAAACACAATGAATGCCAGTTAAAATCTTTTAAAAGTTACTCAATAAGGTGATGACCTTGATAACATGATTCAAAATTATTGAAATCAGGAAATAATCCCTATCTCTGCATATTACTACCTTATATTTTCAATTTGTTGTCTATTTAATTCGTTTTACCTAAAAGTAAACACTTTTGTATAATTTTTAATTTTTTAATATACTCTCTTTACTCATCAAATGGTTATATACTAGCTTTCAAATCAACAATTTCAGTACCAATAAAAGATACATTGTAATTATTATAGATATTGAAAAAAATTTGTTACTTAATAAAAAACTTTTTTTTTTTTTTAAATTCAAGACATCATACAATGGGTTTTTATCATTTAATTAAATACATCGTTTTAATATTAAGCTAAAAATAAATTAAGATATTAACTTGACTTATTGTTAGCTTTAGCTTAATCTAACATTATACTGAAATGAAATACAATCAAAAGATACGGTAGTGTCTTGCGCCACGAGTATATACGCGCAGCGAGTATATAATATATATACATTACAAGATTAAAAATATAATTCTTGCCTTCTTAAAATGTTATCCATAAACTGTTAAAAATACTACAACACATATGCTTCTGCATTAAATACAAATATATTTAGGGTATCATTGATGTCTTGATAAAAAGAAAATTTTATTAACAAACTAATCATGTATCAAATTATAATATAAATATAAATATGAACTCTACTTATTGCAGCTCTACACCTTAATTTTATTGATAAAGAATATTGGCCAACTTTAACTAATAATTACAATCAAATTTTTGACATTTATCAATTTTTTGATTCAAAATTGTTTGTCTTGTCGCATTATGTGTTGTATAACTCATAAAATAATTAATTATTATGTGATGTCCCGAAATTTAGAAAAAGGAAAAAATATAAAATTACTCACCAGAAATACGCACAAATACCGCATTCTGTTCTTCGCTGCCCACCCTCGTCTCGTCAGTTCGCCTCTGCAAAAAAGAATATTTAAATAAATTTTTTATTAATTATTATTGTTACTGTCAGATTTGTTTTATTTAGTTTATTATTACTTACATTGCCAATGTAAGTAAGAATTAATGCGAAAGACTTTCAAATAAAAGTAAAATATGAATTTTTTGGCTTATTGAAAGAAAAGTTGATATGAGGTAATAATAGTTTATTATTTATATATAAAGTAATAGAGAGAGAGAGAGAGTCAAGGAAGACATTACAATTAATATTCTACTTTCTCATTTATTGTTCGTTATATGAAACTGGATACCTACTGTTAAAAGTGTTGTGAAATTAAAGAAATTAAATAAAATGTTGCCAACTGGCAATTTAATTATCATTTCTTTATTTAACAGAAATGATAATTACTACAAGTAAAAATACCATTAACAGAAAAATATATCAGACGTCTTTCCACCAACGTCGGTTATAATAAGCAGCGAATATGTTATTAGATAGATTAAAGTAAGAGATACATATTTAAATTATATATTTTTATATTTAAATTAAAAAGGCACCCATCTTTTTATCAAGTGTCCAATTGCTTTTGTTATAAAACAATTGAGCATCTCGTATACTCTAATGAACTCTAATCCATCCCCAAATTCTCTGGAAATCGCGAAATATCACAAATTAAAAAAAAAAAAAAAAAAAAAAAGTAGAACATATACCTAACGGAAGTTTTTTGACAACTTGATCGCTTGTTTAAAATATCGTTTCTTTATCACATTAATTACAAATTTAAATATTAGCTTTAGTATCACCATTAACCCTTGAAAGCCATACTGGGGTCTCGGGAAATTTTCATCAAAATTTTGGGATTATGTTTGCAACTATTATTTATATTTTTTAATGCATATTTTTTGGCAATAACATTTTATTACAAATTCTGAGTTCTTACCATCATAATTCTCAGAAAATTTATAATCGATTGAGGAAAAAAAAACCATAACAATACGTTGATTTTTTCGAAACTTACAAGTGAAAAATGGCTGAGAATTCTCCAGATCCTAATGTAATGCGTACGCGTATGCAAAAGAATAAGTGTGGCCTGCTAAGGTTAAGAGATTTAAATAAGATTTAATGAAAAAACATGTGTAAATATTTAAAACATATGTAAATAACTTAACCCGTATGAAAATAAAATTAATATAAATTGAAAAGTTTTTGATGGTACTAATTTGGACCATAAATTTAATTATTTAATCTTTATTTAAAATAAAAAGGATTTACAAAACAACCGTTTATTATTTCAGAATTTCAAGTTTTACATTTTAATGCTTAATAGATCAAAACTATCGTAGATTTTCAATTTCTCAATAATGACAATTACCTAATATAATTATCTAGTTTTAAAATATAGTTTCGTCATTAAATATTATAGAATTTAAAATCAAGATCTTACCGTAACATATCATGAGCCTAAATACAAAATTAAATCCTGTGATTTATGTCTTCTTCAGACAAAACTATTGTCAAGATTATGTGATAAAGGTTAATTAAAAGTTTTATTATTTTTTAAGATTCTATCTTTAGCACGCGGAAATCTGATTTACAAGTGTGTACAAACTGATATAAGAATCAAACGTAACTATTTCTAAAATTGCAAAAAGTATTCCGAATGGGAATTTATGGGAAAAAAAGTTTTTAGTCAATTTTTTTGAATTTTTAATATATTGTAGTATTTGTTTCCCTGCTGAAAAGTTTCAAATTTCATCAACTTCTTATGATTAAGCCCCTTGCACAATAGGCGATAGCGATAGCGATAAAGTTGCCGACAAAGCTATACCTTTGTCGGCAACTTTGTCGCTGTCGCTATCGCTATCGCCTATTGTGCAAGGGGCTTTAGTTTCTGAGTTATAGGCATTTAACAGTCGCGTTCACAAGATCATCCGTTACGTTTGTCTACACGAGTTTGCACTTGACATAGTGAATAACAGTTAATATAGTGAAAGCACGTAGAAACCGAATATTTTTATAGAAGAAATGCAATATGGATTCAATTGAATGAAAATCATGCACTCGGCCATTTTCTTGGACTTACAAGGAAGTGTTTGAAACTGTCCCTGATCACCTCACCGATTTTGATGGGCTTTGGATATGTTGTAGAAAGATAATAGACATGTATTTTTTTTTATCGTCTTCGAAGCATGTTTAGGGATTAAAATAATCCCTCGAAAGAAATTCCATATATTTTTGATTACGAGTGATAAATAATCTTTGAAACCGTGAGGTATATGAAAAAATGTTTTAAACAAAAAGATTACGGTGTTGAGTTGACTTCTGTAATCGCGTATTTAGATTTTTTTTAAAAGTTATATTTTTGCAAGAATAATAACACAAAGCATAAGAGCAAGTTAAAAAATGACATTTTTTAATAAAAAAAATACACGCTTAAATTTTTTAAAATATCTCAGAAATTAAATATAGACATAATAAAAAGTAACAATTCTTCTCACAGGGTGTTTCCAAATTAGTATTGCAGTGATGGATTCAGGACACAAAAATAAGACAAGCAGTTCATATAAACATATCTCTGATATGACTTTGTTTCCGAGTTGTAATAGTCTGTTACATTTTCCAACGGAGTTAAGGCCCCCGCGCACACTGAAAAATATAAGGAACAAGGAACAGATATTAGCGATTACGACTGGGAGGAATTGGGAATAAAACTGGACGCATTATGAAAAATACAGACAACAGAAACGCAGGAAATAACACAGGCAATAAATTTTTAACCTATCGGAAGCCATATGCTACAATGCTACATCAGCTTTATTCCTGGATTTTTTAGTCCTAATTGCTAATATTTTTTCCTTGTTCCTTATATTTTTCATTGTGTGGGGGGGGGGGGGGGCCCTTAAAATAGCGTACTTGGGTATTGGTTCGCCGTTTATTTATAAGATTTGAAGGACTTGATGTCTTGCTAATCTGTAATTAACATAAACACGTATTACTTGTGTTGTGTAAGTGGTACGGTTCGTATCTTAATTGTGTTTAGTGAAGGTATAAGGTTTGTATCATACGTTAGTGCAATAGTCTATGTTTAAAGTGAATGAAATGGCAGACATGTATCTCATGTATGGAGATTATTCGATGGTAATGCAGTCAGCACTAGAATTTTGTATCCTTTAATCTTATTGTTAGCTATCTTAATCCTACACTGAGAGAAATAATTATTTTTTTCAACAAAAATTTTGTTGATTTAATAAAACCGGAAGATTGTATGTTGCCAAGCAAATGATTTGATTGGCTTAACAAAATATTTCTGCAAAATATTTCTACAAAATATTTCTACAAAATACTAATAGGTAGTACTAAATATAGTACTTACTTAGTATAATATTTTACACTATCAATTATACATAATATAACAATTAACTAAATATTTCTTTGAATAAATTTACTATTTTTAAAAACGTTTTCATCGTCTTTGGTTCAACAAAATTATTTTATTGAGTTGACAAAATTGATCATAAACTTGAAAAAATGATTTTTTGTATGATACCATTTTCAGAATTCAATTCAATTATTTTATTTTCAAATAATAGACGTGTACTTGATTCAATAAAATAAATAATTGGATCAATAAATTGAAAAATCAACAAAATTGTTTTGTTTTGATTTTTCTATACAATATTTTTCCCTCAGTGTAGCTGCTGGTGGTGGAAAATAGGCTGTAACTCGAAAAGTCACATCGGACATGTATTTATACGAACTTTTTTTCTTATTTTTCTTATTCTTGAATCCATCACTGTGCAATACTTTCCACAAATATTTGGAAACACCCTTTATAATATACATACATGTATATAAATATAAATTTATTTGAATGAGAAGATTAGCGCACATAACTCTCAACTCACTAAATACCAGAATACAAATTACAGTACACGGTATTACATGTTGTATAAACGTAACAATAGCGGTTTAATTCATATCCCATAGTTAAAAGTTTTTCATATATTTAATATTATCCTCATAGTGTAAACATATATGTATATTTAAAAATGTTTATAGAGACTAAAGACAGCATTCTAAACATTTATAGTGAGGGTCAATTTATTTATTTGGACACGCAAAGGTTTTGAGTATCAATGTCAAGTTCTTCCTCAATTTCTCACTTGGATATTTCAGTCTTTATTATTAATATATACATGCAGAGAACCAACGAATTGACATAACAAAGTGTAGATGAGAGAGCTAAATACTTTTTACTTATAAGAAACCCACGGAAGTGTCTCTCTCTGATTTTGATGAGCTTTTAGTTAATTGTGTTGTTCTCTAAATGAAAATAAGGAGCACGTTTTTTCATACGTGCCCATACGCGTTTTTAAAGAGGGTGAAACATCCCTTTGAAAAAATCGGTTTTTCTCTTTTGGGCCGAATATCTCCGAAACTCTAAAAGAAAAAAATTTTTTAAACAAAAGTTGAATGGTTTGAAGAGCACTTTAGAATAATGACACAATAAAATTTTTTAATTTTAATTTTTTAATTTTTATTAAAAAATACAAATTTAAAAAAAATTTTTCATTGTTTTTAAGTACTCTTACAGCACCGGCTGTGAATTCGCGTCACCTTCCCAACTGTGTGACCGTCGACCGACGCGGCAGCAGACGCCTCTGCCGTATATAGTCGACGTCAGGATGCCAGCCTCCGGCCGAGAACCGCGGAAACGTACCAACGAAACCAACACTCGGTTCGCCAATTGGCAGTTGATACCACTCGAGCTCTCCCTTTCGAGGAGAACAAGGCCCCCGCGGATTTGCTTCACGCCGTGGGATATAGGTAAGAGTGCGCCGCTACACCAGCTCACCGGTACCGAGTCGACTAGCCTCGCCGCGGTCTCACCGTGTTACTGCCTTCACCGCCGAGAGAGCATTCCGAAAGAGAACGACACAGACCTCCGACTGGGAGACGACGTTGGACGAGGACTACACCAAAGCCTACTTTGCCTTCTCAGCCCGATACTGGTTATTATACTCACCGAGCTACTTATCTCCTACCGTGAGAGAAAAGCCTCCAAAAAAGTTTAACTTGATTTTGTCAGTGCGCCACAAGGCGTTCTAAATCACAAAAATCATAAAAAGAATTTAAACCACTTGCTATAATTGTATACATATTGTAAATATTGCCGACGAATAAAGTTTGTGTTGTATCGTACTCAGTAGGCATAGTCCGTTCCGTTCGAGAACCTTTCTCTGCGAATTCAGAGCGTTCTCACAGTGTGTATTTTATTTTAGTTGCTGCGACTTTATTTTATATTATTATTTTTTAAGAAAAAATAGGTCTGATATAGACTTTAATGTTAATTAATTGCTTCTTTACTTTCATCTCATATAGCGAGCATGATTCATTGTCAATTCTCTTTTTAATTTTTTTGTTCTTGGTCATATCATTCAACGAGACGCAAAGGAGAAATATTTTGCTCACAAATAAAAAACTTGAACAGATTTGATTTAATAAATTAAGATACATAATTGCTTCTTGCACCGCGTATCATGTGTGACAAATAGAAAATATATCTATAAAAATAATTAATTTGCCGAGTTGTTAAAGTATTCAAACTTGATGATCGAAACGCATACTGAATCTTACGAGTTTGCGCACAAAACCAATATGTCAAAGCTGATTATTCGTAAGCTGATTATTTATATAATAATTTAATCCTACAATCGTACACTCTTTTTCGGCATTCACTAATCATGGTATATGTGGGTCGTTTGCGACCACGGCATATTAAACAACTTAAAACTTTACCAAAAATTCTGAAAACATTCATAGGTGTGAAACCTCTAGATCTTATTGTTAATAACTCTATAAGTTTAAACAATAATAATATTATAAAATTAATTTTCCAATAAATTTAATCGCGCTTTGGAAAATGCCACATGGTCAAAATGCTGAAGACGCAAACGACACACAACGGTACGGGGGTTGCAGGGTTAAAAACTTGGAAATGATTTTTCTGTGTGCTAATTTTTTTTAATAACTTAAGGCTCCTGGGTACTGGCCTCAGTCATGTTAGATTGTGACGTCTGAGGCGAGAAATGACACGTTGAGATCGATTCTTGTGTGCCATTTCCAAATAAAAAGATATTCGGATGAAATCAAACACTTGAGATCGATTTTAATAAACTATCTTTTTCCCTTGACAATTAAGTAATAAATAGCCGTAAAATGAATGTGATGGCAATCCTATAGTCATACGCCTGCTCATAAGCCTGCATAACATTTTATATACGAGCACGCTAAAGCGATCTAAAGTGTTTTTTCATTCGGATATTTTTTCATTTGAAAATGGCACCCAAGAATTCTCAACGTGTCACTTTTCGCCTCTTTCGTCACGATTTAACTGGCCGCGTGGCGAGTACCCAGGAGACTTAAATGCCAAAGGCATCTATTCTGACGAGACAGGTTATTTCTGATAATATAAATGTGAGAAGCGTTTATTTTGATATGGGCTCTCTAATATGGGCTAGATGCCAGAGACATCTTTTCTGATACACAAACTAGAGTTACTTTTAATAATATAAATCTTAGAAATGCCCATTCTGACATAAGTGTGTTATATTTAGTAATATAAATGCAAGAGGCATCTATTCTAATGTGAACCAGGTTTCTTTTAATAAATATTGAAGAATTAAACGTGCGTTTCGAGGATTATTGATAGATATATATATATTGCAATATTGCAATATAAGCTAGCTTCAACGATAAAAACATTTAAATAATTGAAGAGAATCTTGTTATTTTCCTAATTATTAATAATATATTAATAATAATAGTTTCTTGAATAGATGTATTAAATAGATGTATTACATATTACATAATATTATGTAATAATATAATTTATCCAGATGTACATAAGACATATTAGTAGAGATAAATTATATTTATTTTCGTTATTCAAAGTGACAATTTTTAAACAATTCAGATATAACTCGATTGCACAAATTGTGTAATTTATACTGCAACTTTCTCTATCAAGAGACACACGATAGTGTTTCGCGCCAAGTGCCTATATTATACATGCAGCGAGACACAAGTCGTATATTTATATGTGAGCTGAGAGATCCTTAGATTTTATTGACTTTCAGAAACGGCTGAACTGATAAAGTTCTGAGTAGAACTCAATCGATAGCTTTGAATTATGTAATAAAAATGTTTTTATTTTTCGTCTGTGTTCTACGAACGAAGATATTGTGATGCAAAGTCCGAAATGTAAATTTTTACATTAAAAGATACTTTGTCGTCATCGCCCAAGAAAATGTGTTTCTTTTCACTTTTTTGACACAATGCGGCGCTCGCAAGCGGTTTCTCGCTAGCGTTGCGCTAGCGAAAGAAATTGTTGAGAATATATTTTCAGCGTCTCTACTGTATCTATATGCACGTATGAGGCATATTTCCGACAAACCGTGTGCGCGTTATTATTGACCTATAGCAGTAGGCTGATAAATCAGGTCGGGAGGATAAAGAAATGAAGAAATAAAGATTATACAGGACCACACAAAAAATTTTTGAAAATCAACTGGGACTAGAGTATATGTGTGATGTCGTTTTGGGTTATTTGAGTCGTCTTAGGTTATGCCAAGGATATAAGGAATATAATACTGCAGATCGAGCCCGAATTTTTCGCGTTTGACTGGCTGTAGCTCAAAAACTATTTACATTATTTAGCTTCGAGTCTATTACACATTTTTTGTTCAGTAGGTCATACGCTACATTTTAAAATATTAGCCGATTATATCGAGATCCCATTTCCTACATAATTAGTGCGGGGTCCTTTCTTATGCACATATAATGTTTAAAATGTTTAAAAATTTAATTTCGTTTAACGAAAACGCGGAGGTAGCACCGTTATATAATTTTGGTAGCTTTATCAAAATTTTTGAATAAAATATATTTTTCTCAAAACCATATGACTTTGTTCTTTGTTTAGTACTGGAAACGCATAATGCGCATACGATGCATATATGCACGCATGTACACGTCATATGTATGCGTATGCCTATATGCACCCGCACATAAATAAATGTATTCTTGCATTGATGCACACTTGTATAATTTATTTGGAAAAATAAAAAAGAGTTAATTATATTACAAATCATCTAATAAATGAGATGGAATTATGAATTACTGCAAAAAAATAGAATTTAACATGTTTATTATAAAAACTGGCTCGAATATGTGACATAATTAATTGCTAATATATTGCTCTATAGCTTTTAATTTATGAAAAAAATTTATAAAAATTTAATAGATATCAAAGATGAAAGGTCGCTGACTTGTGACTACCGCCTCAATTTTTGAAAAAGCATATGTACGTATATGAAAGATTGTAAATAAAAGAATATGATACACAGATTTTTTTGCTTACTTTTTGTCTTAAAATACTGAAAAGATGTTGAAAATTTTTAATGATTATTATTATATGGACCAATATCGAGAATTGTGTACCACTCCGTGTACAAAATGGTTAAACTTAAAAAGTTAATGATGTAAATTTTAAATACCAAACTGTTTCTCGAATTACATAAATGTTTGCAAATAATTTTTAATTAAGAAATTTTTAAATAAAAGCTTGACAAATCAGATTTAATGTATTTAAGTGTACATATTGCATAGTAATAATAGTGCTCTCAGACATAAATTCGCTTTATAGATATTTAGATACAATATTTAGATATAATATTTAAATATATTTAAATACTATATTTAGAAATAATATTTTTTACATAATCCTGCATATAATAATATTAGAATTACTTTGAAACATTATTTTATTTATCTGCTGATTATTCTGTTAAGAACATGCTGATAAGAATAACAGCAATATGAAAATATGTACAATTACAAGCTATTGTGACATGACAATATGCATTGAATTATCAATATTTCATATAAAGTGTAAATATTTCATATAAATTAATATTTAAAATAAACGATATCTCTATATAAAAATATTTTAATATCCATCGATAAATCAATTTTACGTTTTTATTCAAGTTTTATTAAAGGCAAGCTAATAATAAAAGTAATAATTGTTAAAATGTAATAAAAAAGTAGATAATAGTTTAAGATGTACATGTAATTCTTCTTAATTGTATCATAGATTTAATAATCAATAAATAACTTGAAATCTTTAACGATTAATTGTCGTATCTGATATAATAATATTTTACTCAATTCGAGATACAATGTATGTATATACATATAAAATTCAAGATACAATGATATTGATAAATATTTCTTTGAAACGTATCACTGATAGTGATTGTGATGACGTGCCAGCTTGTACATACATGTAAAATAGCGATAATTGAGATTATATTGTCAGTTTGTGTTTGTTGCTTTAATTTTTTTTACGTTATCAGGAGTGCTATGACCATATATGAATCATTTAAATTGAGTGAATATAAATCGAGTTCTTCTTTTCTTTCTATTCGCATCTTTCTCGTTCCATGAACGTGTCGAATGTTTACACTTGAGCGAGTCTAGGTCAGGAACGTTGATGACGACAGCTACCAACATCTGACCTTAGGTCTAATTTTAAACATCTCGTAGAAGGTAATGTATGCAGGTGAATCATTAAAAACTATTTTTATTATTTTCTTGTCTTGCATGAATATATATACCAGATTTTTAAAAAATATATCTAAGCAAGCAATCTCCATAATATTCACATAAATATACTTGAGAAACTTTCAGATATGAGATATGTTAAATAACATAAAACTAAAACATTTTTTTAAAACAAAATTTTTAGAATGTACATAAATTTATTTACTTGTTAATAAATATTCATAGAAAACGTTTAATAAAATAATGTAAATTTTGTTTATTTCTCGTTACTAAAAAGCAAACTTTTCAAAATCATCATCTAATATATTTTTCACTCAAACACATTTCTATTAGACCTACTTTTATAAAATTAATGAAGTATAAATACATCGTTTTTACATCTTTTTACATTTTACATTTTGAATCTTTTATATTAAATAATAATATTATTATATGTGTGTGTGTGTGTTAAGGGGGTTCTAGCATTTAGGTCAAATGTAGATAGCCCGGAAAATATGGTATTAAATGAAAGGTTAACGTTCCTAGAGTGTGTCTGAAAAATTTCGAATTTTTTTACCGCTTGGTTCCGGAGATATATGTCCGCAAACTTTGCCAATTTTACATGGTGATAATAGGGAAAGAAGGGTCAGATCGCACATTCATGGAATACGTTCATACTTCTCGAGTAGATAAACGAATAAAAAACTGTTTAATCGATGCAATAAACATTTCTAAAGATACTGACGCGACACCAAACTGATTGACCGTACCGTATATAAATAAAGCGAAACTTTCGACAAACTTTCGGCAACTTTCGACGTTTCGACACGACACGAGAGTCATGGCGGCCGTTTTGAGTGGCTGCTTGGCAACGTCGCACGCGTCAGCTGACGCACAAGACGCGTGTCCTACCATTCTCCCACCGTTGAATGGAGGTTATAAGGATAACATATCTTTTTCGGAAGTTGTATGAATATATTCACTATCGCGGAATTGTAGAAATTGTGACGTATACTTTTTCTATTTTAGTATATTTTATTCTTTACCGGCGTGTGATCATATTTATAGTTATATCACCAACTCTAGTCAAATTTGTAACTTTGCTCTGATATTTTCAGTTTATAGCAACGGTTAAATGAGAAAACACCTTACGGAATAATTAATTTAAATGTACGCTGATTTTTACATACTAAATCATTCATATTTGTCACTAGTAACAATAGTTGTTTTTGTGACTTCAAATTCCTGCTAGAACCACCTTAAACAAAAAACAATGCATAAAAAATATTTTGGTAAATATTAAAAATAGAAATCATTTCATATATTTCTTGAAAACTTTATTATTATATGTATAATTAGTTCTATAACATTTAAATGTATATCTGAATAAATTGCTTGGATTTTTAAAGGATACTGTAGTTTAAAGAGTGTTAAATGTATAACAGTTATACATATATTTGAAGCGATTATCTCTGGTATGCATTTTGCATTAGAAATAAAAAAATTAGCTATATTAATAAAAGAAATATCATTTCTATATATTAATATATATATATATAGAAATGATATTTCTTATATATATATATATATATATATATATATATATATATATATATATATCTTTCGTATGATTTCTTATGATTAATCATTACATTTTCTATCGTATAATGTCTTAATGTTATAATGTATAGAATAATCATAATCTTATCCATAAGAATTGTATATTTATAGAATATCATAATCTTGTCCATAAGAATTGTATATTCTGGCACTACCAATAAGATTATTATTTTAAATTATATCTTATTGCGCAAAACACATAAAATTTCCATGGTTACCATACTTGCTATATTTAAAATCAATATTGTTTTAAATTTTAAATCAATTGATGAAAAAGGGGCTCAGAACCATCAGCAACAGAGAGTTTTCGTGTCATTAATAATAATATTTCTATGTGAATTTTTGTATACTAAAAGTTGGAATAAGTATACAAAATTTCACATAGAAATATATTATTAGTTACACAAACAACTCTGTTGCGGCTCTGAATCTCTTTTTCATCAGTTGATTTATTAATTGTGTAAATCGCTCTTGATATTTATTGCCTTGAATATAACGTATTATAAATTAAACAAATATCGAATACATTTTTAATTTTATGTAAATTATATACACGCACGCCTGCACGCGGATTGAATGTGGTATGTAATTTATATATATAAATTTTATTTGAGTTATTTGAAATAGCATGATTCTCTCTCTACATGCTTGACGCCTAACCATTGTAAAATTATTAATAAATTTGACTGAATCGAGATAACCTAAAGTGTGTGCCATATAATGCTGATTAAAACATTGTACGTGAAAGAAGAGAGAGGTGAAAAGGAATGAAAGAAAAGAGAGGGAAGGGATAAAGAAATGGAAGCACGAGAAAAGAGAAGGAAAGAAGAGAAGAAAGACTGGTTTAAATTAATTTTTCCATAATATGCATCATGGTATCTTTAATATTTAATATTGATGTGTATGATGCCATTAATAAAACATAAATATAATATTTTTATATTTTATATAATTACGCTAATATTAATTTCATATTATAATAAAGAGAAATAATAATAAATATTTCACATAAACTAACAATCAAAATTTTCGTAAAAGTACAATATTATAATGTAAAATAATATACTTAACATATTGATTACAAGAAATCTTTACATATAATTTAGAAAAAAATTGTATTATTTTGTCTAATTTTCTATTTTTACTACATGCAATGCATGTTTTATTACAATATAATAATAAAACACAGAAGTATTTGCAAAATTCTTTGTTATTTAATTTAAAATTAATAGTTTAAAAAAGTACAATCTAATCATTAAGATATATGTTTTATTGCACAAGAGTAAATATAAATTGAAAAACATTAAAGTGAAATTATATCTTTTGGTTTTTGGTATTAAATATATTATGATTTCAAGAATATTTTAAAATTTTATTATTTATTCCAGTTTCTCTTTCAAAAGTAATTTAGTTGAACTCCCAATTATAAAGAATAAAGAAAAAATTACATATATTATAAAATTAATTGTTGCCGATATTAAAACATTTTGTTTAGTTTTAATATTAAAAATATTATACAATACGTATATAAAATGCTATATAGTTTTACATTTTATTTGTATTTATGAATATATATTTCAATACGATGCAAATCTACCAACATATATTGCCTAAAAAAATGTTTACATATATTGTATAATATTATACATATACATAATGTCTGATAAATATCAAGTATAACGCCTTTCATGGGGAGGGGAAGCGAGTTAAACTGAATAAAAAAGTCCTCTACTGTTTTACGTTTTTCACATAATTAATAAAAAATTAGTTGAGAAGATCTGTGAATAAATGTGTAGCGATTCAGCGACAAAAGATAATCCAGTGTTATGCACCATTCATGGATGTTATGACATGTTCTCCCATCAGTATTTTACCGCGCGTGTAGCAACCGCGTAAACGGCGCGTTAACGCTAAACTCTTCCTTACTCCTGTGTGAACCTAACATCCCCACCATAAAGAAAGTCCGAGTATATGGCACAATTAAGTGCTAATTTATTGCTCCTATCCCGAATTTTGAGCTCCTGTCCACTCGCAGTAAATTAATCAAAAGTGGAGGTGTTGCCTTTACGTTAAACCAACACCCTCCCCATTCCTAAGAAAAACATGTGTAGCGAGTACCGTAAACAAAAAATCGATATACCGGAATTCTGTGCTAATTTTGTGCTGTAAAATACTGTAAAGAGATGCCAAAAATATTGAATGGTTATGAATGTACTGATACCGCGGTTACGGTAGTTGCATAAAAGCAAAATGGTCAAAAATAAAAAGTTAACCATATATACATTACAGGTGTAACATTAAACTGTTTCTTCAATTAAATACTCGTAAAATACCTTATTTTGAAATTTATTGCTCACGAAACAACTTGATAAAAAATTATCAAAAATGCACAAAGATAAAAGAATAAAGTATATTAAACAAATTAATTGTTCCAAGCCTGTTTGTTTAATATACTATTCTCTTGTACGGCCGGGAGCTAGCACCTTTACACTCGTAGTGGACTTTGTTAACTTAAACAACAAGCCCTAAATTCTGGATTGGGATAACTGCGTAAGAGCACTAAATTCTAGGATCATTTTTAATATATCAAAAATCGGCACAGCAACTAATTTGTTTAATATACTTTATAGTCCAGTCGGCAAGTACATTTAAAAATCGACTAATTAGGACAAAGCTGCAAAAAATTTTAATCGCTTTGTTTGGGTGTCAGTAATGACAGTACTAAGTTTTCGACCTCCCCCGTGGTGTGTTTCGGCCGCCATCTTGGAAGAAAGGGGTGAAAAATCGGTTTTTCGCGAATATCTCGGTTTTTCCATTAGATTTAGGCTAAAATAGTCTAATACAATATTGCAGGGAATTAAATTCTCTACAAAAAAAAAAAGTATAGATTTTTTTTCCTACGACCAATAGTTTTGGCGCTAGAGCCGGGAAAAGTAGGATACTTTTTGTAACAAACGCGGTTTCAGCGACTTTATCTCGCCGTATCTCACTTCTCAGAGGCTGTAGTGTACTTTTGAACTCGTTTCCTCACCACCTTGCGATAGAATTAATGGCGCGTTTTTTTTTATGTGGTGTCCCCTGTAGGCCTAATCCACTCAGTTTATTATTAAGATTATGAGAATTTTTTTACCCCAGGGTTGTCTTAATTATTCAATAATATAATTAGACTCGTGAAAGTGTCAACGATTTAAAACGGCCAATGCGATCAGGCACGAAACGTGGTGCGCAAATAAAAAAGAAGAAACCGTGTATTCAGATGTGATGAACGTTTCGGCTCTTCTTTCGAGCCATCTTCACCATTTATTGAGAAGAGAAGAAGATTCTATTCCTGCAGAGCTCGAGGCAGAAAGTTCCCTTATTAAGGAGATGTCGTGATGAAGCGAGCTGGTACGTACGGTTATAGTGGACATTTTCACTGTGAAGAGGAAAAATATATTTAGTCAATCGTTAAAACAGAAAGAGAAAGGAGAGAGAGAGCTCACCTCAAGATCTGCAGCAGCCAGAGTAGTACAAAAATTAATTATTCAAATCTTATTCTTTTTTATGTAGAGGGTTGGCAAATGTCATCTTCCGCAGCATCTTCCTTTTCCTCAATTTTATCTTCCTTCTCTGCTTCTTCTGGTTCTTCCTCGTTGTCCGAATCAATTTCATTGTCAGGATCGGTCAATGTCTCCTCAAAATGTTGAACAGTTACGTCGATTTCTTCATCGTAGTCACAGTGATCTATTATAATGTCGATGTTTGTGCATGCTTGACCTTGACAGTTGAGACAAGTCACAGAGCATCGCCATCCAGCTTTTCTGCAACAGCAATTCGCTTTGCAGTCTTTTCTGTATTTGCAGAAGATCTTCTTCAAAATATCCTGCAGAGCGGCTTCCTTCATTGAAGAAACTGGAAATAAACCATTTTTTGTATATTTCCAGTCCCAATCTTGAGGATTTTTTTAACTCCGCACCACTGCTGAATCTGATGGTAGACTCTGAGGGAGTGTTAACGTGCAGCTGCTTCAGTAGGTGGTATAGAAGCAATGTTGAACATTACTTTCGACGTAGATTTGGCGAAGCATGAAAATCGAAACTCATCCAGAAAACTATTGCTCTTTGCTCCGTATAAAGCGAGAATACATTTTTGTCCTGTTATGTCAATGAAATCTGGATGAGCATCCGGATCTCCAAAAATTTTTGAAATATTCTGCACATTTTTATCTTTTTGGAACAGTTTAATAAATTTTATTTTACCCAGCCTGAAAAATGTTGAAGTGGTATCACAACCAGTAAATGCGTGAAGAAAGAGAATATGCTCAACAATATCAGAATATTGGAAGGAAGTAGATAAATAAATCTTCTGCTCTGTTTTTCCCTTGCTCGGTTTCATAAAATAGATATTAGATTTGGATGATGCTGTCAGTATCACTAAAAGATCAATATCTTCGCCAACTATTACTACGGAATCGTAATTCTTCGATGCATCAATCGCAGTATTGACAATAAGAGTGTCAGCATCTTCAACAGCTTGCTTGATAATATATCCTGCAGTTTGAAGTTTTTCAACAACCTTGAGATGTCTATCCTTATTTTTTTCATTCGATAGAAATTTTTGAGATAATTGTCATAACTATATCTTTTAATTTATTTAAAATCTTGGATGCTCCTAGTTTTTAACAAGGAGTGTACTTGTAGCATTGTCGAGTAAATAATACAAAGCCAGATGTGTGAAACGACAACGGTTCACTAGCACAATAACAACGCCATTTACCTGAGAAGTGAGATATGGCGAGATAGAGTCGCTCAAAACCGTTTGTTACAAAAAGTATCCTACTTTTCCCGGCTCTAGCGCCAAAACTATTGGTCGTAGGAAAAAAAACCTATACTTCCTTTTTTGTAGAGAATTTAATTCCCTGCAATATTGTATTAGACTATTTTAGCCTAAGTCTAATATGGAAACCAAGATATTCGCGAAAAACCGATTTTTCACCCCTTTCTTCCAAGATGGCGGCCGAAGCACACCACGGGGGAGGTCAAAAACTTAGTACTGTCATTACTGACGCCCAAACAAAGCGATTAAAATTTTTTGCAGCTTTGTCCTAATTAGTCGATTTATTTGTCATTTTTAACGACGTGCCGACTGGACTATTACTCTTATATCTTTGTATAATTTTGATAATTTTTAACCCTTGGTTGTCACACCTCTTTTTTGAAGGATTTTTTTGGAACATGATGCCACTCAAAAGTTAAATAATTTTTGTAATAAGAATACATTCTGTTTAAATTTAATTCTAAAACTTTTTGCGGTCCACTTAAACTGTTAGTTTTTGAACAGCATGCAGTTATTTGAAAATTGGCTGGAGTCATTTTGAGTATTTTGACCCTGTCTGACAACCGTTAAGGGTTAAAGTTGTTTTGCAAGCAATAAATTCAATAATTAAGTATTTAACGAGTATTTGATTTAAAAAACAGTTTAATGTTATACCTGCAATGTATGGTTAATTTTTTATTTTTGACCGTTTTAACTCTTATACAGTTATACAGTAATCGGTCTCGAGGTACATTCATAATTACTCTAAATGTTCGATATCTCTTTGCGGTTGATTTAGAGCACAAAATTAGCACAAAATTCTGGTATATCGGTATTATTCTTTTTTACTATATACACGTTTTTTTATAGGAATGAGGGGTGCTAACTTAACATGAAGGCAGCACCTCCACTTTTGATTAATTTACTGCGAGTGGATAGGAGCACAAAATTCGGGACTAAAGCAATAAATTAGCAATAAATTAGCACTTGATCGTACCGTATACCCGAACTCTCTTAGTAGGGGTATACTATAGGTTCACAAAGGTCTCTTTCTCGCCGCGCACTCACCTTTGTTGCCGAATCATGTGAATGCATGCTCATTCGCAGATCTTTATTAATTATTCTCTTTAGTTATTGAAAAAATCGCAAAAGCATACAGGATTTTTCTATTTAGTGTGTTACACTTATTATCACACAACCTATTACAGGGTGTTCAGTAATTATCGGCGTGTCATTTCTTATGGGCAAATAGAGCGGTTTAAGCTGAATAAGAAAGTCCTGTTTTATAAGTTTAATTGTTAATAATTAATGAGAAATTAACTATTAAATAAAGACACGCGAATCAGTGTATGTCCGTGCGATTTGACGAGAAGAAGTAGTTCAGTGTTTACGGTTGCTAGGCGCGCGGCAAGACATTAGAAGGAGTGCTTTGTAAGCACTACGCGTCGCTCGTGCATAGCCATTGTTGTTTACAGAGTGCTCCTCCCAATGCCTCGCCACACGCCTAGCAATCGTAAATGCTGGACTGCCTCTTCTGGTCGAATCGCACGGATGCACACTTCGCGGATCTTTACTAATTAAATTCTCATTAATTATTGAGAAATTACAAAACAGTACAGGATCTTTCTATTCAATTTAACCCGCTCTATCCTGTCCACGAGAGGTGACACGATAATTACCAGACACTCTGTATATATGTAAATAAAATTATATAAAGATTACAAAACAAAGTGTCTTAATTTTAACACCAATTGCAGCATTATAGCTAATACTGCTATTATTAGAGGAAAGTCCCCTATTATGAGATGCCACATCTATTTTGTGTGATTATTATCGGAAGTCTATGGGCAAAATTGAAAAATGTAGTGGATCCTTCAAAAAATTTTGAAGGGAATTCAATAAGCTTTAAGATGCTGAAATGTAAAATCTAATTTAAATACTAATTTTTCTGAAAATTAGAAAAATGTGAAAAATGAGCTTCGTGCAAAATCGAAAAAGTGTGCTCCTAATATATGAGATTCCCCGAGAAATCGCTAATAACGTGCAAAATACATTAGTATTGCAATTTGAAAACTAATTTATTCAATGTCTATGAAATACAAATGTAATGGAGAAGCTTATTTGCAATAATCGCAAAACCGCTTATACTCAATATTTCCAGCGCAGCCAGTGTGCGCCCAGTATGAGCATGCGATCACAATCAGCATGCACTTTTCCAAATTTGTGTGAATCTTCCCTTATTTTCAACATGGTATTTTCCCTCTTTTTATTACTGTACAGTAACCTTCATACTCTAGCAACGATCGCCACCCTGAATATCTCATATTGCGGACCCTATACGCCTTGCGGTTTCGCAATCACCAAATCTATCCTCTACAATTAAGCAACTCAACATATCCTGTATTTTCCTATTAATACGACCTTACTCTGTCGCTGCATACAGAACTCTATGTCAAATATTTTAGTTTATTATATAATAAACAAGGTTCAAAGTGATGATCACCTTCATGGAACTTGACAACATCCAAATTCACAATTTCGATATTCGTAACGAGTGATATATGCACGATCGAACAATGAATTTTCTACGAAATAGGTTTTACACCAAGGGCATCAAGTTCATAGGCGGAACCAACAAATATTAGAACCTATTAGTTTAGCAGAAAAACCCTGCTATCGCATATTAGGAGCTTATCTCATAATAGGGGATTTTCCTCTATGTATATATTGTATATTAATGCTAATATAATAATAAATTAATACTTGAAGTAAATTATTAAGTAGAAATATCAAAATATAATGTAAGACACTACACACCCATTAATTTTTTTAATATGGCCAAAATTATATTCAATAGCTTCAATTTAATGGCACTTGATATAGTTAAACTATCACGTTATTTAAAGCTATAGACGCAAAAGTAATAATTCTTTTGAATACATTTAAATTTCGCAATATAGTATATTATATACAAACTTGATAAATTTTAACAAATTAATCCGAAAAATAAAAAAAGGGAAATTTACGATCTCTCTTATCTCACTTTCTTGAACATGACACAAGCCGATTATTTAAAAACAATCGTGTCTAATCTCACCTCTTCCGCTTGAACGACGTTTTTCACTCTCGTCACAATTTCGCTTGTTTTGACGAGCTCATCAATTTCTGCGTCTTCCATCTGCGAATGTTGTCGCTCCTGCATATCTGTGGCCAGCTCCTGATAACAGGATTCTCCAGAGCCGCGTCGGCTGCCTGCAATGCACATAGCCCGGCGAAACAGACCGGCGACGACAGCGCATAAGCCGCATTGCATCTCTGTAGTGCTGCCCCGGCTAGAGAGCGACCCACCATTGGCTCGGCGGCGGGTCCGAGACCCATGGGAGCCACTGTCACGTGCTTGGGTCGCCAGTTTCACGTATCTGCCACTGTGCTCGCACTTTTTCTACTTTACTTCGCCTAAATACACCTCTACTATTCGTTCTTCATCTCTTCTTTATATGCATTTCTTCTATGAATCATTGTATCCTCTTCAATGCACGCTTATATGCACACTTTACTAATTCTCGTCAAATTCGTAATTGTCAATGCCTACTGATGCATCTATTCTTTTACTCCACAGAAATTCGTCGTACTCTCCGGACTACGACGGAATTGATGCAAAATTTATTGAAGGGTTAAACAATAATTCGAAAAGATGAGAATACGATAGAAAACGAGAAACAATGAGAAAAGAATAGGGTATAATACATCTCACACTTGGAACTTTTAGAATATTGTGTTTAAAAAATATGATATTAGATGAACTATATAGACAGTTAATGTTTTGCATATAATGAAATGACGCAGCCTGAGATCTTAAAAGCTACCCATTACAACACTTTATATGTATCTATTCATTTTGACTAATTTTATATTGTTTTACAAAAAAAGTATTCGCGGTTTTTTTTTTACGTACAACTACGCCTTTTTCGGAGGGGGGGGGGGGGGAGTAATTTTGGGTGCACGATTGCAACGTTTTTAGCGCAACGTTTTCTTTTTTAATAGAAAATGTTTAGTCCTCCACTATGATAATTTAATATAAAGTTCCCTGTTTAAACATAAGTTTAAACATAAGTAATTTTTTACAGTAAAAAATACAAATGGAATACAGTTAATAATACGGATCGCGTACACTTGGCGCTCTTTTTCACCTTCTTTGAAAAAGAAAAGTTTTTCAAGATACAAAACCAAATTTACAACTGCGTACCATTTTGCATGTACATGAATTTTTCCTCTCACGCAAGATATAATGTGGAAAGTGGAAACAGAAATGTTTGTAATATAACAAAATATCTTTCACGATAATAAAATATCGAGTCTATCGTCTATCAAATATCAAAGTTGCATACACATGTATGTATCTATATATATAAGATTAGCAGAGACCTCCACGCGCAAGATATATCTATACAAAACTCCAATGACATTGACCTTGACATATGTTGTTAACGTCATCAAGACAGTTGCTGAGTAACAATCAAAAAGTTTTAGTCCTTGTTTTAGTCGTTGTACATAAAAAAGTTATTAACAAATAAATTAAAAACAAATGAAATATAAATAATATAAATGTGTATTTAACTCTATAATTTGAATTTTATGTAACATATAAATATCACATGATTTACGTATTTGCAAGTTGCTCTTCAAAAACATATGTAAAGATCAAGCTGATGGGCGCTGGGTCTGTTAATGTAAATAATTACTAAAATTTATATACGCAACTGCTATTCAAATCGCCACAATTATATATTTTACATTCAAGTCATCTTTCGAATCAACATTGAAATTGAAAATCTAATACGCACACAAGTAAACGAAAATTATGATAATGATTATACTCTTGAATAAATATTAAATTTTTTCTGTTTTTTATCTTGACATAATGAATTGTTATAATTATATTCCGATATCTTTAATATCGAAATATCTAAAAAGGTTGAATTATGTGCACACAAGTGATGACCATCAATTAATACATATGTATAAGTTCTTGGAATAATGTACAGACATGAGAGAGAGAGAGAGAGAGAGAGAGAGAGAGAGAGAGAGAGAGAGAGAGAGAGAAAGTAATAACTTTTGCATATAGCAATATATATGCCGTATGTAAAAAGTAAAATAAATTAAAACTAATCATTTCCATCTCCTGCTTTACTGGAAATAGTACATAGCGAGCAATCATCTCTCACTATGTCGCTTCTCTATGATCATGTTCACTGTGCACAAGAGACACTATGATATATAAAGTCAATAAAAATTATAGGAAAAATCCGTCTGATATAGTAATGCTGATAAGACAAAATCAATCAAATTATTTGAATAATTAAGTAAAATAATAACAAAAAGAAATAATAACAGGGAGAATTGTGAAATAACATCAGTTTATCATGACTCATGAGAGGAGAAGATAAAAAATAAATTTGTTTTATGTTTTAAGTCAAATAAAATATTTAATAATGAAAAATTGTAACAGATATCGAGTAGAGTCGAGCACAAAGATTAACTAATAATTAATTAGTAATAAAAAATAAATAAAAACTATAACAAATAAAACATTCAATAAGAAGCAAATCAAATGTCAAATGTATAATAATTTTATTAAAACGCATTTAATTTTAATATATAATAAATTTATTAAAACTTGCATTTAATTTTAATAATAATAATAATATCTAATAAAAAAACAAACGTGCAAAAAAAAAACACTATCTCTTTTATGAAAATAATATCTTGGTGTATCACTTTTATAATAAATAAACTTTCTGACAATCTTGCATCCGTTTTTTCTAACTAGAACACTACAAGCGCGCGCCATTTGGCTCTTTTATTATAAACATTTATACCACAACAAATTTTCGCGTATATGCCATTTTTTATTGGTTCTATAGAATTATAAATTCTTTTCCAGGATTAAAGTATGCACGCAAAAGAAAAAAAATTATATATACTTGTATAATTTTTTTCTTTCTCAACGTAAAGTTGATTCGTCCTTTCTCCGTTTGGGTATATACTTAAATTCTGGAAAAGAATTTATAATTCTATATAGAACCAATAAAAAATTCGCACGTACGCGAAAATGACATTTTGTCGGTAAAACACAGATGACTCCATCGCTTTAACACGACTTTTTTAAGAGTGGATAGGCATAGATTAAATTGTTTCACAATTTTTAATGATCTTCAAGATGGGTGGAAAATGTGGAAAGGAGAAAAGAAAAGAAAAGAGAGCGAAAGAAGGCAACCGTCATTGATCTCAATCATGAAGATTTCAGTTGCTTCGTGAATATCATACTGCAGAAAAAAATAATTGACATTTATAGAAATGCGATTAAAATTGTTTTTAATGCCTGTACGTGTATCACTGTATTAGTGCGGCGTTGCCACATAGTTTTCTCAGATCAACACAGTTTTATAACAATAAGCGCAAATGAGACATCGACCGATTCCTCATCAATCTGCCACAGTAAAGCTTAGATTTGGCAACAACGCCAGTCGCGTCGACTGTATATGTATTTGCTCTCGTCATGAACGCCGCGCTCAGATATAGATATCATGCGTTAACATTTTTAAAGTCTAATCTAAAAATTGTAGTAACGAAATTTTGGAAAACAATCATATAAATATAATCTAGAAAGTTAGTATAAGTAAAAAGTCAAAAAGTTTACTTTTTGTAAAAGTCAAATAGTCAACTTTTATGCAATTAAAGAAATAAAATATGAACTGAATTTTTGCCTCATACAAGGGCAATGGAGCCTTGGACATTTATGTGCGCATGCATATAACTGCAAAATGCAATTATACATTTTTTAGTCATTCAAATATTTTATTCAAAAATATCCGTGTGTAAAAAATTATTTAACATGATTTTTTGTTTTTTTTTTACAAAAAAAGTATCATGTTTTTAAAAAATTACTAGTTTAACAGATACTATTAAAACTTTTGGAACATTATTTACGTTACAATACTTTCATGTTTTGCCTGTGCTTTGTTTACATTATAAATTGAATGACCCATCATTTGAAATATATTCACATCTTTGTTTACAAATATCATTAAGATAGAGCGCATACATATAAGAATGTTAAAACATACAATAGTTTTGTGTTAAAGCTGTATAATTATTAAGCTATATAAAATCAAATCGTTAACAAATAACGAGAAAGTGGAATTGTTATTTATATTTATACTAAATGCAATCAAAATTCTAACGATGCAATAAGATTGTTTTAGGAGATATTATTCAAGAAGTATGAATAATCAAGTAAAATAAAATATTAATGTCTGATGCGATATATTTAGATATTATATTTCTTTAACGGCAATCAAAGGACTAAAATGTCGAAATTTTTTAGAATTTATTTGTTACAAGTTGTTTTTTTTACGTAAATAACGTTGATATTATTTATACAGCAAAGAATAAAGTATTCTTAATCTTTTATAATAATACATTAATATATAATTCTAAAATCATGACAAGATATTCAAATAATAAATATCGAAACAATTGGATCAGTATTTGATGAGTCTAATATTTTGGCCACAATCACTTGCCGTACAGCCTTGAGCCTGATAAACCTAAATTTATTATACACGCACATTTATACGAACGTACGCAAACCTATAGGTATAGATACAAGTAAACCTATCTAAAAAATATGATTTTACACACCCAAGTTTTTTACGGGAATTTTTAAACGAGAGAGAGAGAGAGAGAGAGAGAGAGAGAGAGAGAGAGAGAGAGTATTAATATCAAATCATTAATATTCATAACATTCATAATAGTGAATTGTATTAAAAATATCACAAATTAATAAACGGTAAATAATCGTAAATTAATAATGTAATAAAAAACATTAATACATGAAAAACATTATAAGCATGAGGAGATATTTATAGTGTGATTGTGGTCATTGTGGTATTTTCTATAACGCAAATGAAGCAGGTAATGTGTGAAAGAATTGAAAAATATGCAAATAATATTTCATAAATTCAAAAACATATTTTTTAAATTAAAAATTATTTTGATATTTTTTAAGGGGGTATTCTCGGGGGTTTGAAAGGTAAAAAAGATTTTTTCAGGAATTTTTTGTAGGGAAATGAAAAAAGCGAATAATGTTAAACTTTGTATGTTTTTTTAGCCTTATTTTAAGAATGTACCTTTATTTTTTAAATAACTAAAACGCTCTACTTTTTTATGCTGTATCTTGGTTACTAAGAGTTTTCAAGAAAAAACGTATGTAGACGGTGTAAATAATTTCTAGTTGCTCTAGGTATCTAAACGTAAAAACCAAAAATTTTCTTATTCAGGAGAAATGCCGCTATTTTATCCAGAATTAAAATATTTTATAGGTTTAGTTCTAGTTCAGAGATGCACTTCTGAATAAGAAAATTTTTGGTTCTTGCGTTTCACATGCCTAGAATAGTTGGAAATCATTTACCGTCCATATTTTTACTTGCGAGCTCCTATTGACTAATAAGATAGGTATAACATAAAAAAGAAGAATGTTTTATTACTTATTTTTATTACTTGGAAAATAAAAATATGTTGTTAAAAGAATATGCAAAGTTTAACGTTATTTGCTAACGTTATATATATATATATGTAGAATACTCCCTTAAATTGAAATTATTTTTCCAAATACTGATATTTTTTAGTTGGTTTTATTTATATCTATCTATAGGTTTGCGTGGATGAGTGCATGCGTATGCGCGCGCGCGCGTGTGTGTGTGTGTGTGTGTGTGTGTGTGCGCGGGCGCGTGCGTGTAATGGATTAGGTTTGTTAGGTTGTACCATGTGATGGCACATAACCGCATGTATATATAGTGTACCGTACAGTGTACTGTAATATAACACAAACATGTAATAATTTTCTAAACATTAAAAAATTTTTACTAAAGATTACATATATATGAGACACTTTACAGCTTTATACTATTTACATTTAGTGTCTAAAATGATACTGCGTGGGGCGTTTTTTAATGTTAATTAATTTAAATTTATTTAATCACGGATTGTGTTTTGTCTTCATCATTATCCATTTGAATTATATGTATTCTTGGATGAGTCATATTATTTTCTATACACATCTTTTATGAGGTCGTTGGAAACAGATCGTATAAAAACTTTTATGTAGATTATCTTCTCTCTCTCTCTCTCTCTCTCTCTCTCTCTCTCTCTCTCTTCCTTTCCCTCTCTCTCCCCGTTCTCGCGTTTTTCTCTCCTCTTCCCTTCCTTTCCTCCTATTCCTCTCCTCCTTCGCACTATATTTATCTATCTTCCTCCAATACAGCTCTTTTCCTTTCTTCCTCTAGCCACGATTAACTCCCACTATACCATCCATAACTACGCCCTGCATAAACATGATTGTAGTTCAATTTGCAAATTATCAAAGAATGATATCTATCTACACTCTGTGCTAATCACGAATTTCAGAATCCTTCTCGATTGATCTTGTATGACAAATAAATCTGCAGTATTTTTCTCGAGTTTTTTCCTGAAGCTCTCTGTCCAGGATTTTTAATTCGCTGCCTCATAATGTTATCTTGGTGCAACTTGTCGAACCTTCGGTACGATGATACTTTGTGTGCTTCTTTCTTTCTCTTTCTTTGTTTTTCTCTTGTATTCTATCTCTTGCTTCCTCTCTCTTTTCTCGAGAATATATTTTCGTTGATTTGAGAAAGTATTGACTTTCGTCGTACAAAGATTCGTGACGATTATTACGCGAGGCAAACTGCCGCCGAAGGGTAACGCCCGTATAGACATCGCAGCCGGCTCGTCTCCGGGATAAGCCTGCAAGCTCTATGATCGCATGCTTCCTGGAGTTGATCTGAGCGGAAACGAGAGCCACCGGGCCCTGAGGCCCGGCGCCGTTCGAAACACAAAGACAACGTCGCCTGATCGTCGAATTTAGCTTTCGCTTCGTATGAACATCGATAAAAATAAGCACGACGGAAGAGCGATTTCGCGTGAAAAGCGCTCAATTTCAAGAACACAACACTACTATTAACAATCATGCACGCCGGCCGGCCGCTGTGCACACACTGAAGTACTGGTACTGGACCTCGGCGCTGAGTAGAGAGAGGGAGAGAGAGAGAGAGGGAGAGAGAGAGAGAGAGAGAGAGAGAGAGAGAGAGAGAGAGAGAGAGAGAGAGAGAGAGAGAGAGCGAGAGAGAGAGATGAGAGAGAGAGAGAGAGAGAGAGAGAGAGAGAGAGAGAGAGAGAGAGAGAGAGAGAGAGAGAGAGAGAGAGAGAGAGAGAGAGAGAGAGAGAGAGAGAGAGAGAGAGAGAGAGAGAGAGAGACTCATTCGGTCGACGCTCGCGACCTCGGTCGTGCTCGGCTGTCTCCGTGCCCTGTGCTTTGGCCCTGTTTGCTGCGCAGCCACGTTACTTCCCGGCGATCTCTCCCTCAGCCACCCGTCGTCTCTCTCGTCGATATACGACAAAGGCTCCCAACGAGAGAGGCTCTCACTACGCTGCGAGCTCTTGCCATGAAAAGCTGCCATGAACGACGTTCTGCCATTGCCGCGTAGAAAGGGAGGGAACCGGCGCGCGAGGAGAAAGGATCAATAACAGATCTCTCCCTACTCTCATGAAATACGACGTAGGGTAAATGTGCGCGATGTACGCACGGCATTTACATATGGATAGACAGATAGGCGCACCCTGCCTGAACAGCTCATTTCACTGGAGCAAACATGTGCGTTTTTGTTCTTGTATAAGGCAGATGAAAATATTTATTCGACTATTCTGAAGAGATTTCTGGCAGCTCTAACTTGCGCAAATTTTTAGATATCAGGTTATTTTTAATTCTATTATATTCTTCAGTCTTTTTTACCCCTATTTCATATATATAATTCTTGAAGATTTGGTTGATTAGATCCAGCTTTATACGCGATCAAAGGTCCATATGCGAAGTCCATATGTGGACCATGTATGGGCCTAAACTCCCAAAGTCAACATTGATTTGACATTGCATCAATTGTAAAACCCCACTTGTGCTACTAGGCTGACCCTTTTTCAATTCATAAAAAGGTTAAATTTAAAATTAAAAAAAGTGTGCAAATTAGAAACTCGCACATTGCTTCTTCATCATTACAGATTTCTACCATTGCTCCTATTTTATTTCGCTCATAAAGCTTCCTCTATGAGAAAGCCAAACTAATAAATACTAATATAATTATGCATAAAATAAAATACAAGCTTCCTCTCATAGAGGAAGCTTTATGAGCGAAATAAAATAGGAGCAATTTGGTAGCGATCTGTAATGATGAGGAAGCAATGTGCAAGTTTCTAATTTGCACACTTCTTTAACACACTTTTTTATTGTATCGTGAATAATATTATTGTATCCGTTTTAAGGTTTTAGTGACCTTAATAATTACAGATTTTTTAATTAGATATTTCTTATTTTAATTAGATGGATAAAGTTAATTCTTTGAGTATATGTACTCAAATACATACTACCTCAACTGTAATTGTAAGTATTTGTGAAGCAATTAATAACTGCTCTTATTTAAATCAGTAATTTCTTTAAGTTTCAAGTAATGAGATTCTCATATTGATATATCTGTGAACATATAGTATATTTAATCATATGACTTACTTTTATTTTATTTAATATATTAAAAATATTAAATACATATATATTATTAAATACTGTATATTTAATCATATGATTTACTTTTATTAATAATATACCTATGTAGGCATTATTGATATTATTGATTGATTATACAAAATAACATATTCAATTAATTTAATTAGATAATTAAATATATAGTCTCTCAGATCGATTCACAATTTAGATGAAGAGTTATCAATTTTTGAATATCCGAGTTTTAACACGTAACCTTATGGCGTTACAGAGAAAAGTGTAAAAAAAGAAATTAAAAATGCTACCAATATAGAGCAGATCATCTTAATAAACAAAAATATGGCAATAAAACTTGTATCAATTTACAACATAGTTTTAAAGAAATTGCAAAAAACCAGTTCAATTATTACGTGACTGGATTTTCAGTTACTTTATTTTATAATTTTTCACAGCTTTTACTTTATCAAGTTGAATTCAGGGCAAATTCACTCTCAAAAATTGTTAGATTTTTATTTTTTTTATTTTAAAAATTTTCATTTTCATTATTTTTTTTATTAGACTCGCCGTAACTATTTATATGCATTTTTTGTCTTTGGATCTCTTAATATCGGTCTTTTTTAATATTTCCATGACCATGAGCTAATAATCTATTCGTCCACAGAATATCTTTAATGATTAGATCTCGAAAGTTATACATGTGTGTGCGTACATGCGTACGTGCAAATATCTCGTCAATAAAATAAAACATGAAGTTTCTCTTATATAATGCTAATGCAAGCTGTTGATTGCAATCGGCCCATTTAAGTTTGATACAATTAATTCTGAAATTTTGAAATCTTGCTCTATCGAAAGTATGAATAAAATTAGTTTTAAAAATACGTACTAAATATTAAAACTTGTACTCGGCATTATAGCATAGTTATTAACTTATTAACTTGGCAGTAAGAATATTTGTACGTACACTCACTTACGTACATAAGATGAAATGGAAAGAAAAAGAAAGACAAAGAGAGAAAGAGGAAAAAAGAAAGAGAAAACTTGTAATATATTACGTGCAAATATATAAATGTTAATTTATTTTAATTATAATTCCTTCTTATTTTATAAGAGAAAGTCTCTCAACAACGCTCTTTTATTCTTAAAATATTCATTAACATTACAGCGTTATTAATTGTCATTCGTGCACGCATTAAAAGAGCAATATTACATGCTTGTTGCGTACACGTACATACATCGCACACTGAGAAAAAAAATATTTTGATCCAAAAAAATATTACTTCATTCAAGAAAATTATTTATTTGGTGGGTACCAATGACATATTTACTTAAATTAAATGCATACATTTTCTTAATTTAAGTACTTATTTAAACAAATTAAATGAATATTTATATACGACAAAACTAACATTAACTTTAATGAAAAAAATATTTTCTTCATCCTAGAAACGATATACAAATTGTTAATAAATATTTTTTTAAAATAAAAAAACTATAAACAGGAAATGAGAAAATATCTCTTATTACAAATAATGGACAATTTCTAAGAACAAAATAATTAATAAAATAAAATAAATATTTCTTTAAGATCGAGGATGATATTCAAAGTTGAAGTAAATATTTTATTGAATTAAGAAAATCATGAACAGGATATTAAAAAATATCTCTTGTTAGAAAGAAATGCATAATTTTGAAAAGCAAAATAATTAATAAAATAAAATAAATATTTCTTTGAGATCAAGAATGATATTCATAGTTGAAGCAAATATTTTATTGAATCAAGGAAATCATAAACAGAAGATTAATAAATATCTTTCATTAGAAAGAAATGCATAATTTCTAAAAGCAAAATGATTAATAAAATAAAATAAATATTTCTTTGAGATCAAGAATGATATTCATAGTTGAAGCAAATATTTTATTGAATCAAGGAAATCATAAACAGAAGATTAATAAATATCTTTCATTAGAAAGAAATGCATAATTTCGAAAAGCAAAATGATTAATAAAATGAAATAAATATTTCTTTGAGATCAAGAATGATATTCATAGTTGAAGCAAATATTTTATTGAATCAAGAAAATCATAAACAGAAAATTAATAAATATCTTTCATTAGAAAGAAATGCATAATTTCGAAAAGCAAAATGATTAATAAAATAAAATAAATATTTCTTTGAGATCAAGAATGATATTCATAGTTGAAGCAAATATTTTATTGCATCAAGAAAATCATAAACAGAAGATTAAGAAATATCTTTTATTAGAAATAAGAAATTCACAATTTCGAAAAACAAAATCATTATTAAAACTAAATAAATATTGTTTTTATATTGAAATATTCAAGATCTGCATTTCTTAAATCAAATAAATATTAACCTAAAGAAAATAAATATTTACTTGAGAATACAAAACCATTTCGATTTAATTTTCAAATAGTTTTTATTTTTTTTTTAATATTGTTATAGTGTGCAATCTGTATTTATTTTTTCGTATATATATTCAATTATAATTACAATTAATTAAAATTACGCATTTATTTACAATTTTTGAGAACGCATCGACGGGATTTGAACCTAAGATGTTCGGGGTCGCAACCTAACACGCTAACGCTGAGCTAATCGTACGCTTGTGGTATCTATCATTATAAGTATTATAACAATCTATATATTTGTGACAAGAGTAGAAAGAGTAGAAATAATATATTACTTTAAAAAAGCCGACGTTTTTATTTAAATCATAATACGAAGAGATTCATCTGTTTGGAAACAATAAAATATTCTAATTCCATATTAATGGTTTCTTTGTTTCAAGTAAATATTTACTGCCGTCAGAAACAAGAGTGCCGTTACTGCAAATTGTTACTTTTTCATAATATTTGTGTAAAGTTCAGAAGATTTTCCATCAAATCATATTTATATTTTCCATAAATTTTCAATAAATTTTCCATAAAATCTATATATTTTGATTAATATATACGTTTAAGGCTTAAATTGAAAACGAACTTGATTTCGGTAAATGATAAACTTCTGAACTTTACATGAATATTATCATAAAAATTAAATTGTAGTTACGGACATTCTTGCTTCCGGCGACAGTATATTGATAATTTTAAAATGCTAACACTTTGATTTAAGCAAAAATTATCTTACATTAAGTAAATACTTTTTAATGTCGAACGAATGATTTCTGTGGTCATTAAATATTTGTTTACTGATCATAAAGAAATATGTTGTTGGTTTCAAAAAACCAAATCTTTGATTTGAGCAAATAATTGAGTAAATATTTGTTAAACATATTTATCGATATTAAGTATCTAATGTATTTTCTGGTTTGAAGTAAATATTTTCTGATACCAAGCTAATAATTTCTGTCATTTAAGTAAATATTGTTCAAACATATTTATCGATACTAAGTAATTTATTTACTAGATAAAAGACTGAATATTTTCTAATTCCAAAGTAATGGTATCTTTCATTCAAGTACATAATTATTTACCATTTATAAAGAAATATATTCTTAGTTTTCAAACACCAACGCTTTGATTCAAGTTAACATTCTCTCAGATCAAGTAAATGATTTTGTAGTTGAATTTTTCAAAAACCAAAGTTTTCATTTTATTTATTCGAAATAATATTTATTTTTATCAAGTAAATATATATGCCTAAAATATTTAATTATGTACAAATATTTTCGTAGATAAATTGCTTGAGTCAAAGAAATATTTATTAAAACAAAATATATATTTCGTTGTTGAAAGTGAATATTTGTTTGCTTTTATAAGTATCCCAGTATTACTAAATTGGTTTTCTTGAATTAAATAATTTTATTCAAGTCATTTAAAAACTGAAATTAAACAAATATTTATTTAAAATTGGCTATTACTTTTAAGTAAATGCATTTATTACATGTAAGAAAATTATTTCACAGTTTTAAGAAAATATTATTTGACTTAAAATAACATTTTCTTCATGTGAGTAAATATTTATTAAGGACATGAATTACTTTTACGCAAATAAATATTTTCTTGGAAGTAAAAAACGTCGCAGTTTATTGGTTACACACTGTTCAGACAAATATGCACATGTGATAGGACTCCATGCTAGAAAGAAAACAATATTTTATTACAAAAAATTCATCCTTTATTAAACAAAATTATCATGAGATGGTTTTTTATTACTTATAACTTATTTTTTTGGATTAAGAAATTTTTTTTACAACAGTAGAGTTTAATTACTTGAGATATATATTTTGTTAAAATAAAAAAATTTGTTTTAAAGTAGTACACTAGAAAAAAATATTTATATCCGAATAAATAAATTCTTAGAAGCTATCTAATAAATAATTATCTTAAATATAGTAAAATTTTCTCAATGAGCAAGAAATACTTTGGTCGAAAAATTTTTACTTTATTCAATAAAATGATTCCTTAGGTAGCTCTTACAAACTTATTTATTTTGATTAAATATTTATATTTCAGTGTATACATTTTAAACATTATTTTAAAAAAAAATTACAAAATAGAAAAATTATTTTCTTATTTAAGAATAAATATTTACTTATATATATATATATATAACAAGATATAAATATAAAAAAGTATATAATTTTAAACTAAAATTTTTTTTTCTGAAAAGTATTTATTAATAATAATATGTAATCTTTATAATAAAGAAAATTAGATTTTTTACTTTAAAAAGATAATTTACTTTATTTAATAAATAACATTTTATATCTCATAATAAAATTATTACTTGAATGTAGAAAATCTAATAATTTGAAATGAAATATACTTATTATTAGTGTAAAACATGTACATAAAACTGTGTCTCCTATGGACCGACAGTGTGTCTCTGTGCGAGAGAGAAAAGGAACAGAGTCTCATTCGTCTGCAATATGCATGCGCCTGTATCGTACATTTTTATTTAAATTGAATGAATATTTACTTCAATAAAAAACATAATTTAAGTAAACATATTTATTTTGGTTTAAAAAAATATTTCCTTGGTAGAAGCTATCTAAGAAGTAATTTTCTTCAAGAAAGTAAAATTTTGTTATTAAGAAAAGGAAACTTTATAACCCACAAAAGTCATACTTTATTCAAGAAAATGATTTATTACATGGCTCTTAAGAAATTATTTCATTGGATTTAAATATTTATTTTCTTGGCGTATAGATTTTAAATATTACACTATTTCTTAAAAAAATGTTACTACATAGAAAAAAATCATTTTCTTGTTAAAGAATAAACATTTAAATATGTCTTTTAGACTCTTGAAAATGTCAATCAATTAATAGATGGCAATAAGAGTCAGGCGCGGTACGTAGTGCGCAAGTACAGAAATTAATAGTTACATAGTAACAAATTAAAATGTATATATATATATATATACATATATTCCCAACTAATAGACTGCGCGCCGATTATTTGTCGGACTTGAAACACAGCTATCGTTGGAAATTTTAATACCCTTCCCTCCCCGGAATTAAATATACGCGATTTAATTCTTAAAAAACTGTAAAGAATTTATTGCGAAAAATATTACCTCAGCCAGGATTCGAACCTGGAACCTCCCTCATTCCGTGAAGGGCGTCGTACCAATTCGACTACCGAGGCATGTGGTAATATTTATCGCAATAACCGGTTAATAATAGTTAACGCATGTTTCAGACATGAATCCTGGCTGAGGTAATATTTTTCGCAATAAATTCTTTACAGTTTTTTAAGAATTAAATCGCGTATATTTAATTCCGGGGAGGGAAGGGTATTAAAATTTCCAACGATAGCTGTGTTTCAAGTCCGACAAATAATCGGCGCGCAGTCTATTAGTTGGGAATATATGTATATATATATATATACATTTTAATTTGTTACTATGTAACTATTAATTTCTGTACTTGCGCACTACGTACCGCGCCTGACTCTTATTGCCATCTATTAATTAATAAACGTTTACTTATAACAAGATATTAAGTGTCAAAGAGCATATAATTTTTAACTAAAAAAATTGTCATTTTGATTCTGATATCGTACATTTTTATTTAAATTGAATGAATATTTATTTAAATGAAAAAAGTAATTTAAAAACATATTTATTTGGTTTAAAAAAATATTCCCTTGATAGGAGCCACCTAAGAAGTAATTTTCTTCAAGAAAGTAAAATTTTGTCATTAAGAAAAGGAAACGTTATAACCCACAAAAGTCATACTTTATTCAAGAAAATGATTTATTACATGGCTCTTAAGAAATTATTTCATTGGATTTAAATATTTATTTTCTTGGCGTATAGATTTTAAATATTACACTATTTCTTAAAAAAATGTTACTACATAGAAAAAAATTATTTTCTTGTTAAAGAATAAACGTTTACTTATAACAAGATATTAAGTGTCAAAGAGCATATAATTTTTAACTAAAAAAATTGTCATTTTGATTCTGATATCGTACATTTTTATTTAAATTGAATGAATATTTATTTAAATGAAAAAAATAATTTAAAAACATATTTATTTGGTTTAAAAAAATATTCCCTTGATAGGAGCCACCTAAGAAGTAATTTTCTTCAAGAAAGTAAAATTTTGTCATTAAGAAAAGTAAACGTTATAACCCACAAAAGTCATACTTTATTCAAGAAAATGATTTATTACATGGCTCAAGAAATTATTTCATTGGATTTAAATATTTATTTTCTTGGCGTATAGATTTTAAATATTACACTATTTCTTAAAAAAATGTTACTACATAGAAAAAAATTATTTTCTTGTTAAGGAATAAACGTTTACTTATAACAAGATATTAAGTGTCAAAGAGCATATAATTTTCAACTAAAAAAATTGTCATTTTAATTCTAGAAAACATTTTCTAAGATGTAATTTTTAAAGTGAAGAAAGTTAGATTTCTCATTTTGAAATAACAGTTTACTTATTTAATAAATAATATTCTGTATTTTATGAAATCTTTACTTAAATGTAGAAAATGTAATAACTTAAAATAATTTATTTAATACAATACACATATTTACTTGGAATTAGATATTTTTATTCAAATAAAATGAATATTTACTTCAATCAAAAACAATAATTTTAAGTAAATGTATTTACTTCGTTTAAAAAATTTTTTCTCTCAGTGCACATTTATTCAAATATGCGCTTCAATACAGTTGTGAGACCGTTGAAAGATATACAGAAAAATGTATGCGTGCTTAAGTTTACAATACATATATCACATACATTCAAATATGCACATACGTGAGAATTGTGAATGCGGCTTGAAAAACAAACTTGCTTTGCGTGTGTGTGTGTATAGTTTTTGAGATATTTTAATCACAAGTTTGATTGACGTGAAAACTCCAGATAAGCTTAGGGCCACTTCGACCAAACTCCGATTAACTTAATCATCGATTAGTCCACTGGAAATGACCAATCGCATTTGTCAACCTTTTTAATGAGCAAATGCGATTGGTCATTTCCAACGGACTAATCAACGATTAAGTTAATCGGAGTTTGGTCGAAGTGGAAACTCCAGATAAGCTTAGTACTCGTATTAGTAGTATCGCGTATTCATGGTATGAACATAGCCGTGAACATGGTCATATATATTTATGAACTTGGCGTCGCGATACATATATACTATCATGCTACTTGATCCTTGTCTAAAATATTCTAAAAAAAACATTTGCGTTAATGTTTTGATTTTTATTTGCTCTATAAACTTGACCAAATAGTTTTTTACACTATCTTATACAGTGCAATGCATTTGCCGCGCGCTAGGCGTAGGAAAAAGGGGGGGGGGGGGAAGGGTGCCGACAGAATAGCGGCCGAAAAAGTCTAAAATCTTTCATCAATATGTTTGCCCTAAAAAATCGAGGAGACTTGGAATTTGAATGATTATGACCTCTCTCTCTCTTGGGACTTGTCTTGGGAGTCTCAAGTAAAATCCAAAGAATACGCACGATAGTGCGCGCTCACTAACTGTCATTTTAGACTACATGTATCCTATTCCTAAGGTGAAGAAGGTGAATACAGCTCATGGTGAAAAAAAATAATTTTTTTTACTATTTAATGTGTTGTACGTATCAATTATGTATAGACCCCAGAGTCTAGTAAAGAAATGTCATTAATATTTATAAGACACATCAAATAGTAAAAAATATTTTTTTACCTATTTTTGCATAAAAGTTGCCTTTTCTATGTATATGTATTGTTTCAATGCCCTTTTAGTACATCTTGGATCATTCGAATGATTGCAGATAAAACAACTTTTATGCGAGCTCACAGATTTTTTTTATACAGACTTTACTTTTTAAGATTCGGAAGATCACTCGAATCATCTGTTCTTTTTACATGGTCATAATATTGAATCTCAATTATTGAAATATTGGCTACAATGGAAATGGAACAATTAAATAATAATAAACAGAAAAATCATTGAAATGATAAACTTCTCAAAGTAAATTATTAAGGATTTACCTTAAGTAACAAACCTAATAATGTTGTATTATTAAAACATGATTTGATAATACAATCAACTGACATCCTGTGTAATTCATTACAAATTGATACTTGTGAAATTAAAGGATATGTTTGGCAGAAAATAACGTATACCCTACACATCAAATAATTTACAAGTATGAGAATTAGCAGCAAATGTATTTTTTACGATACATAATATCTTTTACGATAATTTCTTGTAATATGTATGACATTTATACCACCGTTATGCGCTGAAGATGACCGCCAAAGAAAGGGTCGAAACGCTAATAATTTTATTTGTCCAAATTATAATAAAATATATAACGTATTAATTACCGCGCCTGGCTCCTATTCATCAAATTTGTTTATGTCTTTTTATTTTATTCAAGAGAGCTTTCATATATTTTTATCTATTGTTAATCTATTTTTACAGAATTTTATATTTATTGTAATTATATAATAAAGTATTTTTTAAAATTATTTTACAATTATTTCATCGTATTATGTGACATTTATAATATTTATATATCCTCTTTTCATTCAGAAACAAATTTTCTCCATTTCAGCTCTATGTAACCGCAATTCAGGATCCGCCACTTTGGATTTTTAATACTATTATTACAATTACTCCCAATACTTGATATTCAACGCCACAAGTAGTTTATTTCATTATTTTTAACGGAAAATACGATTTTTCAAACACAGAACATTCGACGTTTGATAAAAGTAAAGAACTTTGCCCAACTTTGCCGGGGGGGTCCCGATTGCCTACAAATCGATTGCCTACAGTGTCGTTTGCCAACATCTCATTTGCCGACAATTCGTTTGCGCACAAAAATTATTGCCTACAGATCGATTGCCTACAAGCTCTATTGCGCACAAATAAAAAATTAAGAGACAAATGGACGTTTGCACACAAGATACTATTGCACACAAGACGCATTGCACACATGATATTATTGCCTACAGATCGATTGCCTACAAGCTCTCTTGCGCACAAATAAAAAATTTGGGCACGAATGCACGTTTGCACACACGACAATATTGCGCACAAGCCGCATTGCACACATAATTTACAGATCGATTATTTACAAACTTTATTGCTCACAAATAAAAAATGACAAATTGTAACGTCAGAAGCAAATTTTTTCTTGTAAAATATATTAAAATAAGACATATTTTTTACTTATTTTCTATAGAAATAAACTAATACAGAGTACATGAGAACAAGGAACAGATTTTAAAGGAAGAGCATAAGGACAAAATTTATTTTAGAAAGATTGAATCAAATAAGCCATGGTTTTAGAAAATTGAGAAAATTGACGATATATATTTAATTACATATGATCATGAAAGTAAGAAGTACCGGGAGAGACACAAAGGCCGGTATTCATAGTCAGATCTTATTTCAAGACCGTCTTAAGTTGAGGGCACGCTTGTTGATTGGCTGACCGCGGCACCAATCAAAACCGAGACTCTCGACCCCGCAGCGCATCCGTGTGGTGTCCGTGTGCAAAGTAACAGATACACATGTTTATAAACAGTCAACTGCGGGCTCCTGCGGGCTCAATGGGAACCATGGAGGGGGTAAAGATTGCGCTTCTCTGATAATCTAGGACTCTAGCTAATAGGGCTCTGCGATTGGCTTATGACATCTTAAGATTGTACTTAAGATGATATTAAATATAAGATCTGACTATGAATACCGGCCTATAGGTAAATTGAGACAGTGCGATTCACGTTCGTGAGCTCACGCCTCGTGTAAACCCACGCCTTATGCCGCGTTAACACGAGGCGTGAACCACGAACGTGAACCTATGTTTTCACGCTTTCCACTAAGGGTAAACTGAGAAAGACAACGCGATTCTCGTTCGTGGTTCACGCGTCGTGGAAACGCGGCATTTTTATTGTTAGTACCTCAATCTGAGGCCACGTAGCGTCATGATCCTGAACAGTATATGTTATAGCGTTTTCGAGTGCAGTGGGTTTGAATCCAACCCGAAATGGGTTAATTAATGACGTCACATGATCTACTTTAGGTTCTAATTGGACGATTCCAGCATGTGACGTCATTAACCCACATTGGATCTGGGTTTAAACCCACTGTGCGTATGATAGACCCAGCAGGATATCTGGTTTTAGCACTGATCTCTATATAACAAATAGAGATCAGTGTTCGTGGTTCACGCCTCGTGTGAACGCGGCATAAGAGATGAATTTTTCCCCCTCACCTCTCAGGTTTACTCTCTGGTCTAAAAGGGTGCTTTGTGTCTCTCCCGGTACTTCTTACTTTCATGATTATTATAATTAAATATATCGTCAATTTTCTTAATTTTCTAAAACCATGGCTTATTTGATTCGATCTAAAATAAATTTTGTCCTTAGTGCTCTTCCTTAAAATCTGTTCCTTTGTTTCATGTACTCTGTATTAGTTTATTTCTATAGAAAATTAAGTAAAAAGAAACTAGTCTTATTTAATATACTTTACAAGAAAAAATTTGCTTATGACGTTACAATTTGCCATTTTTTATTTGCGAGCAATAAAGCTTGTAAGTAATCGATCTGTAAATCATGTGTGCAATGCGGCTTGTGCGCAATATTGTCGTGTGTGCAAACGTGCATTCGTGCCCTAATTTTTTATTTGTGCGCAATACAGCTTATAGGCAATCGATCTGTAAGCAATATAATACCATGTGTTCAATGCAACTTGTGCGCAATAATGTCTTGTGTGCAAACGTACATCCGTCTCTTAAATTTTTATCTGTGCGCAATACAGCTTGTAGGCAATCGATCTGTAGGCAATAATATCATGTGTGCAATGCGACTTGTGCGCAATAATGTCGTGTGTGCAATCGTACATTCGTCTCTGAATTTTTTATCTGTGCGCAATGCAGCTTGTAGGCAATCGATCTGTAGGCAATAATATTATGTGTGCAATGCGGCTTGTGTGCAATAGTATCTTGTGTGCAAACGTCCATTTGTATCTTAATTTTTTATTTGTTCGTAATAGAGCTTGTAGGCAATCGATCTGTAGGCAATAATTTTTGTGCGAAAACGAATTGTCGGCAAATGGGATGTTGGCAAATGACACTGTAGGCAATCGATTTGTAGGCAAACGGGGCCCTCTCAACTTTGCCGATTAATTGTAGGTACTTTTTGGAACATATTGTTATAATAGTATATTTTTAATTTAAAATATTTCTCTTCTCCTTTTTTAATCATCTCGAGTACCATAAGTTTTATATGACATTTTTATAGAAATGATTAAAAATCTATCGCAATCAATTGTGTATCAATTGCGTATAATGAAGGAAGCTCTAAATTTTCCATCTTGATACAATTACGAAAGAAAACCTATAATTATTATTATAGGTGAAACTGCTGGCTATTAGTAATTATAAACTATAGCTAGTAATTCTTGGCCAAAATTCCTGGCCAGTTATTGGCTAAAAACTGGTTGAATTTCTACTTGGGCACAAGATTAAAGTCATTGGTAAAATGTAATCTTTTATGCATATCTATAATAAACAATAAGCACCTTATATATGCGAGTCCCGCGAAATTTCGACAGCTTAAAAAGCGATTATTAATTTCAATAAATTGAATTCATTAAAATAATATTTATAGTTGAAATAATGTTGATTCTCACGTATATTATACAAATGTAACACACAGTAAAAAATAAAACGTAATTTTAACATTTTTTACATGTTACCAGAAAGTCCACTCTAAATTTTAAGTTGTAATGATTCATTCATCATGTGTCATTGCTTGTTGACAAATTACAAAATGTTGAATAATTTTGACACTATACTTAACATTTACATTTGTTCTTTTGACTTTATTTTTCAAGTTATATCAACACATGATATTAATTATTTTACAGATTTTACTTGAATTATGTGTAATGGAAACATTTAATTTTAGTAAATTTAATTATTTTGTGTGTCAAAGTTTACGATTAAACGAAAATTTACTTCAACTTTTGTTTATGTGTTAAAATAACTTTAAGCCGTGTTGATTTTTTAAAAGTAATTGTGTTGAAAGAACTCAAATATATTTAATTTCTAAATGGCATATACATATAAAGTGTTAAGTTATCACGTTGACATAAATGTAACACATGAAAATGTTGAGAAAAAAAAAAAAACATAGCTGTTGTATGTTAATTTTACATTGAAGTAATAATCAAATCTTGGTGACACAAGAGTAAATTTTAACATATGGACCGCTATGTACACACGATTTTTTACAAGTGTATTAACAAGCACGTTCAAAAGGCATGGCCATGTCTCGCGCCAAGTATATGCGCGGCAGCGGCAAGACAAACCAAGCATCTATATTTGAGCCGCTTGGTTGAACTGAGGTACAATTATCGGATCTCAATAATGGCTGGACTGATTAAATTTATAATAGGCTCAATCAATAGCTGGGGCCCTATTGCATAAGAAAATTGTCTTTAGTTTTGCTTTCCGAGCAGCAGAAAATAGAGATATTATTAATAAATTATCTTTGAAAAAAAAGATGAGAAAAATCGCCAAGTGCACACGCCAGTATGACAAACTATCATACAATATTGCAAAAAATCTGTTGTATGAAATTGTTTCAATATATCCAATCAAAAATACCAAAAATAATTGTGCATTGTAACATAAATTAGTATTGATTTCCGTAAAGAGAATGTTTAAGTAAATAACAAGTCTTGTTTAACATTTCATAATTTTAGAAATGTTAAAAATGTTTTTCAAAAAAAGTGTTGATATCATAAAATTGTGCCAAATAAAAAGATCAAGTATAATAAACATTAAAAAAAGTTAAATACTTTTAAACCCACTGTAAGATCATGGAAGATATTTTTGGGACGTATCGCAGTCCTGTTTTGTGATACGCTAATTGTAAGATGGATTCTTTTTGCTTCCTTATAGAGGAAGCTTTGTTTTCATAAAAAATTTTTTTGGAGTTGTCGCTGCCAATGTGTTTAGAATGTTCTAAAACGTCGAAAAATATACTTAAAAATGTCTGTCTGTCTGTCTGTGTGTGTGTGTGTGTATGTAGGTACTGCACCTTGTAAATGGGTGTCAATGCTCCAACTTCCGTAAATTTGAAGATATCGGTCTCAATTTTTTTTTAATGTAAAGTATCATTAAAGAAAGGTTGGTATTGAATTTGGCCAAGATCGGTAAGGGGTTTATTTTTTCTAAAATTTTCAATTTTCTGAGAAATGGTGGTAGCTATAACTTGCGCAAATTTTGAAATATCGGGCTATTTCTAATTCTATATTATCATCTTCTTCGGTCTGTTCTACCCCCAATTTCATGTACAATTTTTTAAGATTTGGTTGATTAGACTCAGTTTTATAAGGTTTCCATATTGTATGTACGGATTCCCCAAAATTTCAAATGTTTGTAATGCAAAAACTAATCATCCAAAATTTAAAAAATTATATACGAAATAGGGATAAAAAAGACCGAAGAATGTAATAGAATTACAAAAAGGTTGCCAATCCCCCCCTTCTCTATAAAAAAGGCGTGCAAAGTCGATACTCGAATATATTGTGGTTATTGTTGCTTCTTTTCCGCGATGCCGATTGGTTCTCTCGCTGCGCTTACGTCGTGAACGGGGCTGTTGACGCATATTTTGACAGTTATGTGTCATGTGTATCGACGGGTTAAGTGTATTAGTAACATCAGCTACGGAAAATGGAAAATGTCATAGTTTTAAATGTTTAATAAAAGTATTTTAACGTTTTATTTAGGTATTTAAGTTAAAATTACTTGTACGTTGACGAAGACTTTTTTTTTCCCTTTGGATGTATCAAGATTGTTTTTCAGTTAAGTTTTATAAATCGTTTTTATTATTTTTGTTATCTTTATTTTTAATTTTTTAGAAATGATACTTTGTGTTATTTTTTATTTTCAGTAAGTGGTTTTTCTTTTTAACACTGTTAAGGCTCCTGGTCCCTGAGCCGAGAACTCCGCGTTGACGGTGGCGACGTACCGTCGCGGTAGAAATAAGAACCCTCTCCAATGGAGAAATCTGCTCTCTGTGACATGTTAACAACCTTATTTTAAGTTGCGGTTAATTTCTTTATTATTCGCTATATACTTGTGCTATAACGTTTAACGAATTCGTGAAACTCGTAAAATTGACGGAGAGGTAAGATTTGCAAAAAATACATATGCGGAAGGAACATTCTCCACTCCTTTCGATAGTCGTCAAACGGCTTGTTTTTCCGTATGTTTAGGCTTCGTTTTATGGCTGTTTGTTTATTGTCGAGGGAAAAGGATAGTATCCGGTCAATTTTAGAAGTGTTCTAAAACGATCTATAGTGATTTTTTATTGAAATGTCTTTTTATTTCGGAATTAAGCGCAACTTAAAATAGGGTGTTTTTCTCGCCTCGATAGCAAGAATTCAATATGGCTGCGGTGACTACCCAGGAGCCTTAATACTGCTTTTTGTATAAATGCATTATGATGACTGTATAAGGTTATTTCTTATACATGAATCTTATACAAGATCCAGAGAAATTTAAAGCATTGGATAAAAAAAAAAAGTGAAATGTTAACGAAAGAAAAAAGGAAGCGAGGAAAGATATTTAAAAGAAAGAATTATAAAAGAATTTTAATTCTTTTTTATTTCTGATTATATTAATATCAGACTGTCTAATATTGTATACAAAATTGAGTCCAATTGAAAAGGTATCTCCCGTTGGAAGAAATAAGGTAAAAAGGACACTTTTTAAATAATTTTTATTAGAAGTGAACTTGAGTATCTATAAGAGGAATCTGCGTACTATGTTTTACAATATAAGGACTACAATATAAGATTATTAACAGATTATTTGAATATTTCTGATAGATTTAACTATATTATATGAGAGAAAGAACGTAATTTTAGTTATTTCTATTACGACGTATGTGATAAATATAATTTTTATTTTGTTCAAATTTTTTTTCTTAAAGTTTAAAATTCTGTTCTAACGAGAGAGAGAGAGAGAGAGAGAGAGAGAGAGAGAGAGAGAGAGAGAGGGGGGGGTTAAGAATTTACCTTTGTAATCAAAAGATAATAAACATGTTAAAAATTTCATATATATCGAGTTACCTATATGTACACAGTTTATGACTTTCTTTCTTTTATTTTTCGAGGTTTTTAATTAATTATTAAAAATGTATTTATATCTTTGCGAGACATAAAATCAATTTAAATAAAAAGATTTGTATAAAGTCATTTAAAATCATGTTATTATATATCCGTTAAATTTTTCTTAATGTGGTAGTATTACTAAAAATAGTAGCAATATTAAATATGATCGTTGTAAATGTTGTTTTGTGTAATAATATAATAAAAAAGCTAAATGACGCGAGGCGTAGCGCGCGCTTGTAGTGTTCTAGTATAATAAAAAAAAGTATGCAAATTAGAAACCTGCACTTTGAATCTCTATGACAACGTTTTTATAGTGGGCGCGAGTCCCAAATAGCCCCGGGTGGCCGGCCCCCGGGGTAAGCGGTGTTACGTAAGTCCTCTCGACTTCCATTACTTAGGGAGGCGGTACACATTAGGCTTTTTCACCCCCTACCGTAAAAAAAATTCCGACTTTCGCAATTCTTGAGCAATATCGGGTTCATTTTTTTTAAATGTAGAGTATCTCCCTCTACCCAGGTCTTAAAGTCCAATATGGAATGACACCCCGAAAGAAGATGGAACCCGTAAAATTATTGTAAAAATTAATAATTTGCATACTTTTTTTATTTTTATTATAATTCTTTAAAATTTGGATGATTAGTTCTTGTGTTACAAACATTTGAAATTTCGGGGGATCCGTACATACATGGCCTAAAAAAAAACTGAATCTAATCAATTAAATCTTAAAGAATTATGTATAAAAAAATAAAAAAGTGTGCAAATTAGGAATTTGCACATTGCTTTCTCACCATTTTTAAGTGTGCAAACTAGGAATTTGCACATTGCTTTATTTCGCTCATAAAGCTTTCTCTAATGAGGAAGCCAAACTATAGTAAGTACTGATATTGCTTCCTCATACAGGAAGATTCAAGAGCGTGATAAAGCAATGTGCAAATTCCTAATTTGCATATTTTTTTGTTTGTTTTTATTATTTATTATTTTTAACTAAACGTTTATTATTCTTTAAATTTAAAATATATAATTGTTGAACATCTTGAATCTTGCTTGAGAATAGTTATTATTTCTGTCTTCTGCCGCCTCGCCGCTTTATTTGAGTCACTACACTCCTATAACTTTTGTTTTCCCAGAGTTGGTCTGGTTGGTTTGCGTATGGTGTAAATAGACAGGCGGTGAAGCATTGCGCATAATGGCGGCAGGTTTGGCGGTTAAACTAATCAGGAGGCGACCCGTTTTGTAGGCGCTCACTTTAAAGTGACATTCGATTATAATAGAAATAAAAATGCGTGAATCGTGTATTTTAAATATATATATTTAATGAAATATAATAAAACCTTAAATAAATAAATTAATGACAATTAAACTTAACCCAAAACTAAGGCAGGAAAAACGGAATAAATAAATAAACCAATAAACGATTAACCCTTAAGCTGTATACGGCGTCCGAGCCAAAGATATGATATTTGCTCGTAACTGTAAAACTTGCAAGCCTGTCGAAAGATATTAAATAAACAATGTTTATCAAAGTGACTATAAAATCGTCAACTACAATGTAGACAGATGTTTCATGAATTTTTTTAGATTTTTTAAAATCTACTTTAAGGTAGGGAAAAATAGCGTTGAACGTGACAGACCCACGTATGCACTTGGAAAGTACCGAAAAAACGTATGCACTTTAAGGGCTAATAATCACCTACCTGACCAAATCAGGACAGAAGAAAGGAGTTTAATACATAAATAAACTATAATGACAATTAAATTTGCGTAACCAAATCAGGAATTTTAATCAAATATTATTCTGCCTCGTAAAAGGTATAGGTAGGTTTAATTGTTTAACAGTTTATATTTATTAAAGTATATATTTATTAAACTCTTCTGCTACGATTGGATTACATACACATATTGTGGTTACGCACACACAATTTTTTTTCCGCACAACAGACGCACGCGACGGGTAACGGACATGACGGACGCGCTGACGGGAGCAGCCATATTGCTTTTCTTGTAAAACGGGTCGCGCGCTGATTGGCTCAAAAACTGAACGAGTGCGCAGCACTCGGGAATGCTTCACCTGTCCACTTACTACACCATGGGTTTGCGTAGCGCTACTCCTCTGAGATTCTCTCTCGCTTGACCCGTTTCATGGGTTCTCTCGGTGACTGACTTGATTGGAGACAACAAGGCAGTGAGGAAATCAAAGGTGGGAGTTGACTTGAAGGTTTAGCGGTATCGATCTTCCGGAGCTCGGCGTCGACGTTCCGAGTTGGAAGGGTCGACGTTCTTGTTGGATGGAGGTGATATAAAGCCCCAAGTATTAGACAACTGGCACCGAGGATTGGCGAGGAGCCTCGATTAAGGGCGTCTAGCGCCTGGAGAAGACGACTGACTGCCGGAGATTGCCGGCGACTAGCGCCAGAGGTTGGCGGCTGAGCGCCTGCTGCAGGACGACTAGTGCCAAGAACTGCGTCTAGCGCAATCTTACTTCGCTTTGCTGCGAAGACTTTGTGTAGCGGAAGCAGGCGAGTCTGAACGACCTCTTAACGATCCTTTCTCGAGACGAGGAGGAATCTGGGTTTGGCTAGAGCAAGGCGTGATTGAAACTTTCAATCAATCCTATAGCTCATTATTGCCTCATCGAATTTTTACCGAATTCGGTTCTTTTTATATCCCCCCCTTTCGTGGTTGCCATAGACGTATATAACAAACTGAGCATTCCCATTGGAGAGCTTTTGGCAATATGTTAAGGACAAAGATATGCTTGCTGAGGGGGTTGCTTTCCTTTTTTAATTGGGTTCTCAAGTAAATTTTTTTTATTAAGCGGTATCCATAATTAATGTAGAGAATCTAAGCCGATTTTTAGTACTTTTTGAATTAAAAAAAAAAACCTAAATTTGAGAAAGTTATAGCTTGCTAAAGCAAGGTCCTTGATGACGGCAACTTGAAAAGATTTCGCAGCAACACTATGACGTCACAGCACATTTTCGTGTACTATATTTTCTTCAATTTCGAAGATGATGCAAAAATTCAAAAAGTTTACAAAGAAAGTATGCCATGATCATCTATCAGAATATACTGTTTGGTAAAAGTCGCTTAAAACAGCCAATTGTGTCGGTGCGGAGAAAGAAAGAGGGGGACAAGTATAATAATCACGTGATTATTGACTCGTTGAATTTTTTACGGGAAATGTATCATTGTGCAATATATTGTGCAAATATAATATTTATAAAAATACATGTAAAATGGTTGGTTATTGCTGTATTTAATAAAAATTAAGGCAAGGAGAACATGACCTATCCTTTCATCATAGTAGGTAACTATATGTGAAAATTTTCCTTTTCTATGAAAGTTTATAGTTTAAACCAACTATTTCACAACTATTTTAACCAAACTTTTTAAAAATTTTATTCATTATTTTTAAGATTACCGACGAAGAATGAAGAGGTTAGAGCAAAGTGGTTTTTTCATTTATTGGTTGTACGATAAGCGGACAAAAGCCCAATTAGTACAGTCAGAGTGAAGACTGAGAGCGGCTACGCCGGCGATTTGGTGAGTTCTGAAATTGTGGATGTGGAATGTTTTCATTACCGCACTGTTTCGATTCGTGTGTGGAATTGGCTATTTGTCGCACAAAAAACACGCGCGTAATGGACCACTTTCCACGCACGTGTGATATAATAGTTATTTGTGTAACAAGTGCGGGAAGATGGAAATTCACGGGTGCGGAGTGGACGCACGAGCCGAAGGCGATCACCGCACTCGTGAATTTTCAACTTCACGCACGTGTTACACACCCTATTTTATATTACAAGTGCGTGGAAAGTGGCCCATCACGCGCGCGGAATGGGCCACTTTCCACGCACGTGTGACATAAAGACATTTATAGCACATTTCTCAAAAATACGTTTTCAGAAAATAATTGTGTTCTACACAATTGATATGATTTACCATTAAATAAGCTTTAATTTGGTTATAAAAACATTTCAAATTTTCCTAAAATATTAGTAAATGGCTGGAATATAAAATTAAAAAATTAAACATTTCCGAAAAATCTGGCTATTATAAAGTGCCTTTGAAATCAAAAAGTTTTATTTAAAACATTTTTGTATCTCTTATCGTTTTTAATGATATATGCTTAAAAATATAAAAGTCGATTTTTTTCAAAGTTGTTTCACTTTATTTGTGAGTAAGAACATTTGTAAAAAAAATACGTATCCTTTATTTTGATTTATACTACAATATACTCAAAAGCTTATTAAATCAGAGGGAGGAAGGGTGTACACTTGCGTGTTTTTTATTGTTGGTTTTTATACTCGAAGCTTTTACAAGTTTAACAAGTATTACAACTATTCTACAAATATTGGACTCTTTTTAATACTTTATATGTATTTTATATATACATATATAAGCACCTGAGCAAATAATTCAATAACCTTCAATTTTTCCAAGCTAAATTATTTGTCAAAAATAATTAAGAAGCTCGAACATACATATATATATAAATAATATATTCATTTTGAGCAGATTCAGGTAAAAGTATCTTTAAATGAGAGTAAATATATAGATATTTGCGAATATATCTCTGCTTGTGCTTATATGATGTTTAAACGACTCACCGAGTAAGAATTGATTTCGTCATACATGATTACCCAGTGGCGGATGTCGCGGATATCGCGTTGTCCCCGAAAGACAAACACGTGGAGTATGGAATCATAGTGGAAAAAGAAAGAAAGATGGGGAGGGGGAGATGGAAAAAAGGAAGGGAGAAAGAGAGAAAGAGAAAAAGAGAGGATAAGAGTTGCTTCTACAACTCTGTTCCTGCAGTAACGGTAAGTTTCGGGATGGTCGGGATGGTAATGACGAACTTGTCTGGTATAAATCTCGAAAACAACGACGACAATGTCGACGAGAGCAACAGCAGCGATGTGATAGTGGCGTCAACAAAGACGACAACGATGACGACAATAACGGTCGACAATCTCATTAACGGCGCTCGCCTGACTAGGAAAGGAAAACGACGCAAGGCTCGCGACACCGGCGATAGCGAGCGGCCACGAGACGCTTCAACGCAACCAGAAAATCACGACCCCTCATTGGTCATGGCGCGAATCCATTGTTATACGGCCGCTTGATGGTGGCCGATACGCGCAAACGCGTTCTAAAGATCAATGAGTGTCGATGCCGAAGACGTGCGACGCACAGTGGCGCGGCACATCCAGAACATCCGAACAAACAGGAATGAACAAAAATAAAATGGTTACAAAAATCTATTCATCACCTATTAATTATATTTTGATTGACACGAAAAATAAATTTGCTAAAATTTGAACAAAAAATACAGACACTTTCAGATACTGTATAAACATGTAATAATATCATATTTTTATTGAAGTGAAACTTCTTTAGGCATGGTAGTGAGTTTGATTCGCGACACGAAATCACGAATTTCGCGACACGAAAAGTGTAACGAAAATTTGACCAATAGGTGTACGGCGTTGGCGAGACGGTAGTAAGTTCGATTATGCGACACGGAAAAGCGACACGAATTTCGCGACACGAAAAGTGTAACGAAAATTCGACCAATAGGTGTACGGCGTTGGCGAGACGGTCCTTCTTCTGGCACGGTAGTAAGTTCGATTTTGCGACACGGAAAAGCAACACGAATTTTGCGACACGAAAAGCGTAACGAAAATTCGACCAATAGGCGTACGGCATTGGCGAGACGACTCCTTCTTTTGGCACGGTAGTAAGTTCGATTTTGCGACACGGAAATGCGACACGAATTTCGCGACACGAAAAGTCCCACACAGCAAAATATATCACCAAGATATCTAGAAGGTATCTGAATAACGGAATATCTGATTGCGCAAGATATCATGAGAATATCTTAGAGACATCTCCAAGATTATAAATAGCCATGATAATTTTATCTCAGATATGATATCTGATTCTGCATATATATCGGATATCTATGCCTCATTTAAAAGTAAATATGTTATATATAACCCAAATAGCAAGAAAAAAAGAAGAATTTTTTTAAAATTCTCGATTTATAAAATTAATTCTTTTTCTGTACCTATTTATTCTCTGTTCTAAAATGATTCTTGAGAGTTAAAAAGAAATTAATTTTTATGTCACCAATTCTGAATACTTCTTCGGATGTAAAAGTTCTTTTTACATAAAAATTTGCAATAAATTCAAAATTATGCTTTGATATTATTCCAATATTTTGCATTTTGCCATCTTTACACTGTATGATATCTCGGAGGTATCACAAAAAATATTAGAGCCAAGTATCTTACAGGCTCGCCTTTTATCCTAGTGCGTAAGAATTTTTGCTTACGAGAAGGTATTGACGCATGTAGCCGCGTCGCGGCAGTGCATGTTACTAGCGTTCGCCGGAGCGAAGATTTTTCAAGTCCCTTCGCGGCATGTTGCTTTCGCGCCGCGGTCGTTACCTCCGGTGTAGCCCCAGCAAGAGTTTTCTAAGTCCCCTCGCGGCGACTTGCTTTCGCGCCGCGGTTGTTACCTCCGGCGCCGCCCGGTGAAAATTTTCTAAGTTCCCTCGCGGCGTGTGGCTTTCGCCGGGACGAATCCGTACGACGTCGGCGTCCTCTCGGATTGTTTTATTAGCTACGAATAAACTTGAGTTGATCTTTATAAAATATAAGAGCTAACTGTGAATCGGCCATATATTCGAATGCAAATGTTGCAGAGATAATGATGATGAGAGAATAATGATGTTTTGCAGAGATTCTGTGAATATCTGAAAATAAGATATCTCAGATTCGACTTGAAATTGTAGGCATAAAGATATCTGGCTATATCCCAGATATATTTTGCTGTGTGGGGTGTAACGAAAATTCGACCAATAGGCGTACGACGTTGGCGAGACGGCTCCTTCTTTTGGCACGGTAGTAAGTTCGATTTTGCGACACGAAAAGTTATGGCAAAGCCCTTGCCTTCAGAAGTTTCACTTCTAACGCGCGTGGCGACCACGCGTTCATTTTTTTTTT